>RJWK010015643.1:0-36205 GCA_004363435.1 Platanista minor
CCCAACAAAGGAGCACCTCAATACATAAGGCAATTTTGCTAACAGCTATAAAAGAGGAAATCAGGGCTTCCCTGGTGGCACAGTGGTTGACAGTCTGCCCACCGATGCAGGGGACGTGGGTTCATGCCCCAGTCTGGGAAGATCCCATGTGCCGCGGAGCAGCTGGGCCTGTGAGCCATGGCCGCTGAGCCTGCGCGTCCAGAGCCTCTGCTCCGCAACGGGAGAGGCCACAACAGTGAGAGGCCTGCATACAGCAAAAAAAAAAAAAAAAGAGGAAATCAACAGTAACATGATAATAGCGGGGTTAACACCTCACACCAATGGAAACATCATCTAGACAGAAAATTAATAAGGAAACACAAGCTTCAAATGACACAATAGACCAGATAGATTTAATTGACATTAATAAGACTTTTCATCCAAAAGCAGCAGATTACACTTTCTTCTCAAGTGCACATGGAACATTCTCCAGGATAGATCACATCTTGGGTCACAAGTCAAGCCTCAGTAAATTTAAGAAAATTGAAATCATATCACGCGTCTTGTCTGACCACAACACTATGAGATTAGTAATCAGATACAATGAAAAAAATGTAAAAATCACAAACACATGGAGGTTAAAAATACACTACAAAATAACCAAGAGATCACTGAAGAAATCAAAGAGGAAATCAAAAAATACCTAGAGACAAATGACAATGAAAAATAATGATCTAAAACCTATGGGATGCAGCAAAAGCAGTTCTAAGAGGAAAGTGTATAGCAATACAGTCCTACCTCAAGAAACAAGAAACATTTCAAATAAACAACCTAACCTTACACGTAAATAAATTAGAGAAAGAAGGACAAAAAAACCCCAAAAGTTAGCAGAAGGAAAGAAATCATAAAGATCAGAGCAGAAATAAATGAAAAATAAAGAAAACAATAGCAAGGATCAATAAAACTAAAAGCTGGTTCTTTGAGAAAACTGATAAACCTTTAGCTAGACTCATCAAAAAAAGAGGGAGAGGACTCAAATCATTAAAATTAGAAATGAAAAAGGAGAAGTTAAAATTGACACCACAGATATACAAAGCATCATAAGAGACTACTACAGGCAACTGTATGCCAATAAAATGGACAACCTGGAAGAAATGGACAAATTCTTAGAAAGGTTTAACCTTCCAAGACTGAACCAGGAAGAAATAGAAAATATGAACAGACCAATCACAAGTAATGAAATTGAAACTGTGATTAAAAATCTTCCAAAAAACAAAAGTCCAGGACCAGATGGCTTCACTGGTGAATTCTACCAAACATTTAGAGAAGAGCTAACACCCAATCTTCTCAAACTCTTCCAAAAAATTGCAGAAGAAGGAACACTCCCAAACTCATTCTACAATGCCACCATCAACCTGATACCAAAACCAGACAAAGATGTTACAGACCAATATCACTGATGAATATAGATGCAAAAATCCTCAACAAAATACTAGCAAACAGAAGCCAACAGCACATTAAAAGGATCATACACCATGATCAAGTGGGATTTATCCCAAGGATGCAAGTATTCTTCAATATATGCAAATCAATCACTGTGATACACTATACTAATAAATCGGAGAATAAAAGCCATATGATCATCTCAGTAGATGCAGAAAAAGCTTTTGACCAAATTCAACGCCGATTTATGATAAAAACTCTTCAGAAAGTGGGCATAGAGGGAACCTACCTCAACATAATAAAGCCCATATATGACAAACCCACAGCAAACATCATCTTAATGGTGAAAAACTGAAAGCATTTCTTCTAAGATCAGGAACAAGGCAAGGATGTTCACTGTAACCACTATTATTCAACATAGTTTTGGAAGTCTTAGCCATGGCAATCAGAGAAGAAAAATAAAGGAATATAAATTGTAAAGGAAGTAAAACTGTCACTGTTTGCAGATGGCTTGATATTACACATAGAAAATCCTAAATATGCCACCAGAAAACTACTAGAGCTAATCAATGAATTTGGTAAAGTTTCATGATACAATATTAATGCACAGAAATCTCTTGCATTCCTATACACTAACAATGAAAGATCAGAAAGAGAAATTAAGGAAACGCTCCCATTTACTATTGCAACAAAAAGAATAAAATGCCTAGGAATAAACCTATGTAAGGAGGTAAAAGACCTGTACTCAGAAAACTATAAGACACTGATGAAAGAAATCAAAGATGACACAAACAGATGGAGAGATATACCATGTTCTTGGTTTAGAAGAATCAATATTTTGAAAATGACTATACTACCCAAAGCCATCTACAGATTCAATGCAATCCCTATCAAATTACCAACAGCAATTTTTACAGAAGTAGAACAGAAAATCTTAAAATTTGTATGGAAACACAAAAGACCCTGAATAGCCAAAGCGATCTTGAGGGAAAAAAACAGAGCTGGAGGAATCAGACTCCCTGACTTCAGACTATACTACAAAGCTACAGTAATCAAGACAATATGATACTAGTACAAAAACAGAAATATAGATCAATGGAACAGGATAGAAAGCCCAGAGGTAAACCCACGAACCTATGGTCAACTACTCTATGACAGTGGAGGCAATGATATACAATGGAGAAAAGACAGGCTCTTCAATAAGTGGTGCTGGCAAAACTGTACAGCTACATGTAAAAGAATGATATTAGAACACCCCTTAATGCCATACACAAAAATAATCCCAAAATGGGTTAAAGACCTAAATGTAAGACTAGACTCTAAAACATAGGAAGAATGCTCTTTGACATAAATCACAGCAAGATCTTTTTTGACCCACCTCCTAGAGTAGTGGAAATGAAAACAAAAATAAACAAATGGGACTTAATTAAACTTAAAAGCTTTTGCACAGCAAAGGAAACTATAAAGAAGACAAAAAGACAACCCTCAGAATGGGAGAAAATATTTGCAAACAAATCAGTGGACAAACAATTAATCTCCAAAATGTATAAACAGCTCATGCAGTTCAATATTAAAAAAACAACCCAATCAAAAAATGGGAAGAAGACCGAAATAGCCATTTTTCAAAGAAGACATACAGATGGCCAAGAGGCACATGAAGAGCTGCTCAACATCACTAATTATTAGAGAAATGCAAATCAAAACTACAGTGAGGCATCACCTCACACCAGTTAGAATGGGCATCATCAGAAAATCTACAAACAGCAATTGCTGGAGAGGGTGTGGATAAAAGGGAATGGTCTTACCCTGTTGGTGGGAATGTAAATTGATAGAGCCACTATGGAGAACAATATGGGGGTTCGTTAAAAAATGAAAAATAGGGCTTCCCTGGTGGCGCAGTGGTTGGGGGTCCACCTGCCGGTGCAGGGGACGTGGGTTCGTGCCCCGGTCCGGGATGGGTCCCACGTGTCGCGGAGCGGCTGGGCCCGTGAGCTGTGGCCGCTGAGCCTGTGCGTCTGGAGCCTGTGCTCCACAGCGGGAGAGGCCACAGTGGTGAGAGGCCTGCGTACAGCCAAAAAAAAAGAAAAATAGAATTACCATATTACCCAGCAATCCCACCACTTGGCATATACCCAGAGAAAACCATAATTCAAAAAGATACATGCACCCCAGTGTTCATTGCAGCACTATTTACAATAGCTAGGTCATGGAAGCAACCAAAATGCCCATTGACAGACAAATGGATAAAGAAGACATGGTACACATATATAATGGATTATTACTCAGCCATAAAAAGGAACGAAATTGGGTCATTTGTAGAGACGTGGATGGACCTAGAGACTGTCATACAGAGTGAAGTAAGAAGGAGAAAAACAAATATTGTATATTAACACATATATTAACAATCTGGAAAAATGGTACAGATGAACCAGTTTGCAAGGCAGAAATAGACACACAGACATAGAGAACAAACGTAAGGATACCAAGGGGGGAAAGAGGGGGTGTGGTGGGATGAACTGGGAGATTGAGATTGACATATATACCCTAATATGTATAAAATAGATAACTAATATGAACCTGCTGTATTAAAAAATGAAATAAAATAAAATTCAAAAAAAAATCTGCAAAATGTCATTCAAATCTCCTTAGTTTTTATAACTATAAATGTTTTGGCCTTATTCAGAAAAGGTCACTAAGGGCTTTTATTGCTTACATTCATCAAATACAAGAATGTCAGATATAATTCTTTGTATAAAAGTAGATATTCAGTAAATTTTTGTTTAGAGAATATGTAAATGGTAATAGGCTTTGGTGTCATGGATCCTTTATATTATCAGTTCTTAAACTTGGATGTGTACATCTGCATAATAATCATAAAATAGCCATTGATGATTGTGATAAAGAGACCCTTAAAGGAACTCTTTAAAAAACCTGGAGAACTCTTTATCTAGAATAGTGTTTGTCCTTTTCATCTTCCCAATAATTTTTTCTCAATATAAAATTTCTCTTTCCTTAATTATATACTATTCTGAATCAAAGGGAGGAATTTTAGAGTTTAGTATGGTGTGCCATGCTATGCGTTGACATAAACAAAGTTTATTGTTTTTTAATTTTAAGTTAGAACAATTTATTAAAAGGGTTATGAAACATCTTTTGAGGATTCAAAAAGATGGGCCATAACAATAATAGGACAGTGATTTGTGAGAGTACAATTTCTGAGTTTTACATGATATACTAAGGTATAAAAGTGAATTGTGAGACTAAGCACAATTTCGGTTTTAATTGACAGCTATGGAAAAATTTTAATTTCATGAAGATACCCATTTAAAAAACATTATAAAATCTGATTTTAAAAAGTACTTGCTAGTAACCCCCTAAGTTATCTGGTGTCTCTGCTAAAAGAGTATAAACAAATATTTGTGTAACTTTCAATAGAAAAGATGATATAAAAGTAATAGGTGTAGCTACTAGGGCACTTGCTACTTCTGCCACTTTTTGTCCATTGTATCTTATTGTTAAAAAAGAAAAAGACCAAATCATGTAAAGCTTAATATATCATGGTGAGGCCTTTTGATACTATTCTATGGAATGTATAAAACACTGGGATAGTCTAAACAGATGGGTCATATAATCTTATTTCTACTGTAGAAGAAAGACTAGTCTGCAAGGGGCAAGCACTGAAGCAAGAAGAACAGGTGAGAAATGATAATTTGGACCAGGATGATGGCAATGCAGGTTTGCAGAACTAATAAGATTCTGGGTATATTTTGAAGGATTGTATTTTCTGATGAATTCAGTATGAGGTAAGAGAGTAAATTAAAAATTAAGAATGATTTGAGGACTTTGAGCAAATGAAGGAATGTAGGGCCATTTACTGAGATTGGGGAGATGGCAGAAAACATTGGTCTGAGAGAACAGCTTAAGAATTCCACTTATATGATTAGGTTGAGATGTTTATTAGACAGTCATATGGAGATATTGAGTAGTTGGTAGAGTATATGAATCTTGAATTATGGGTGAAGTCTAACTTGGATATGTGAATATTGAGTTGGCAGTGTGCATTATAGTATATTAAAACCTGGAATAGATTGTTTAGGGAATGTAGAAAGAGAATAGGTCTAAAGCCTGACCTTGGACCCTTTAATAGTTACAAGAGGAACTAAAGGAAGGAAGAGCAATGGAGTAGAAGGATGATAAGAGATCAAGTGAAGAAAGTTCTTTAAGAAGGAAGGATTTAGAAAATGTCAAATATTACTGATAAATCAGATAAGATAAGGATTGATCATTGATCACTGGATTTGTCATTATGGGAGTCTCATAAAGTAATATCCAAAATATCCAGGCTTCAATAGAAAGTAACTTGTCATACCAAGAAGCAGGAAGATTGCACAATGAAGGGAAAAAAAATCAATATATAGAAACACCAAGATGACAGGGTTATTAGAATTGTCTGAAAGATTTTAAAGCAGCCATCATAAACATACTTCAGTGAGAAATTATGAACATATTTGAAACAAATGAACAAATAGAAAGTCTCAGCAAAATAAATAGAAAGTCTTAGCAAAGAAATAGTTCTGTCAGAGGAAGTGAACAGAGATTTTAGAACTGAAAAATACAGTAACCAAAATAAATCAGTTGGTGGGCTCAAGAACGGAGTAGACGGGGAAAGAAGGAAGAATCAGTGAACAAGAAGATAGAACAATAGAAATTACCCAATTAACAACAGAAAGAAAAAAGAGTAAAAAAAAAATGAACATAGCCTCAGGAACCTGTTGGACTATAACAAAAGATCTAACTTCTTTGTCTTTGATGTCTCAGTAGAAGAGAAAAAATAAAACTGAGATAAAGAAGTACTTGAAGTACTGAAAAGTACTTGAATGGCTGAAAACTTCCAAAGTATAGCAAGATATAAACATACAAATTCAAGATTCTAAGCAAACTCTAAATGGAATAACCTTAGGAAATCAACATCATGACATATCATGGTAAAACTTTTGTCAACTAAAGACAAAGAAAAATCTTGAAAGCAGAAAGAGAAAGAAATGATGCCTCGCCAATGGAGGAACGTTTTCAAATGACAATGAATTTTAATAGAAAACCATAGAGGACAGAAAGAAGTGACCCACCATTTTTGAAGTGCTGAAAGAAAAGAACTGTCAACCAGGAATCTTATACCAAATGGAAATATCCTTCAGAAATAAAAGGGAAATCAAGACATTCTCAAGTAAGGAAAAACAAAAGAACTTGTTTCCAACAGACATACCCTAATGAATGGCTAAAAGGAGTTCTCTAAACAAAGAAATGGTAAAAGGTGAAATGTTGAAACATCATTTCAACACGGTAAACAAAAATATGGAAAAATACTTCTCTTGAATTTTCTAAATTTTTGATGGTTGAAATGAAAATTATAAAACCATCAGATTTGGTACTACATGTATGCAGAGAAAATATTTACAAAAATTTTAAATGGAGTTTAAGGGAGGTAAAGTATATATACTAGAACTTGTAACATGTTGACAGTAGTAGTCTGTGATAAACTGTGTAAATGTATAATGTATCTAAAGCAAACACTAAAAAGTTATACACTCAAAACCAGTATATAGATATGCTAACGCACATATATGGAATCTAAAAAAACGGTACTGATGAACCTAGTGGCAGGGAAGGAATAAATATGCAGACAGAGAACGGACTTGAGGACACAGAGTGGGAAGGGGAAGCTGGGACGAAGTGAGAGAGTATCATCCAAATGTAAAATGGATGACTAGTGGGAAGCTGCTGCATAGCACAGGGAGATCAGTTCGATGCTTTGTGATGACCTAGAGGGTTGGGATAGGGAGGGTGGGAGGGAGGGAGGCTTAAGAGGGATATGGGGATATATGTATGCATGTAGCTGATTCACTTTGTTGAATAGCAGCAACTAAAACAACATTTACTCCAATAAAGATTAAAAAAAAAAGTATAGATAAATCAAAATTGAATTCCAAAGAAATATGTTCAAGTATTCCATAAGATGACAGAAAAAAGAGAAAAATGAAAAATATTGAGATAAAAGTAAAATGGCATAGTTAAGCCCTAAAATATTAAAATTAAATTAATATAAATGATTTTGAAAATCAGTTAAAATACAAAGATTGAAAGAGTAGATTTAAGAAAACACCACTGCCGACACAACAATAAAAAATAACCCAATTATTTGTTGTCTAGAAGAAACTCACCTTAAATGTAAGGATATAGTCCAGTTGAAAGTAAAGGGATAGAAAAATATATTTTATAAAGATTCATCAAAATAAAGCAGGATATTAGTATAAGATATTAATATCATATAAAGTAGACTTCAGAACAAAGAGAATTTCCAGAGACATAGAAAGTCATTATATAGTGATAAAAGTGTTAGTCCTTCAGAAGACATAACAATCCTAAATATGTATCCACAAAATAACAAAGCTACAAAATATGTAAAATAAAAACTGAAAGGAGAAATAACTCATCTGAAAGGATAAGTAGACAAATCCATAAATACAGTTGAACTTTAACAGTCTTCTCTCAATAATTGATTAGAGTAATAGAAAATTAGCAAGGATATAGAAAAACTCAAAAGTACTATTAACAAACAGGATCTAATAGATATTTATAAAATATTCCACCCAACAATAGCAGAATACACATTCTTTCCTAGTGCCAATGGAACGTATCCCAGTGTGGACCATATCTTGGTCCTTATAAAAAATCCTGAACAAATTTAAAAAAATTGAAATCATACAAATTGTACTCTCTGACTAAAATAAAATTAAACTAGAAATCATAATAAAATATATCAGGAAAATCTCCAAACACTTGAAAATTAAACAGCACACGTCTAGACAATCTATGAGTAAAAGAGGAAGTATCAAATGAAATATAAAAAGCATACTTAGTTGAATGAAAAGGAAAATAACAACATATCAAAATTGATGGGGCTAAAGCAGTGCCAACAGGAAAATTTATAGCACTAAATACATACATTTGAAATGAAGAAAATCTCAAATCAGTAATTTATGCTTCTACATCAAAAATCTAGAAAAAGAAGAGCAAATAAACCCAAAACGAGCAGAAGGAAGAAAATAATAAACATAAGAGCAGAAAGCAATTAAGTTGAAAACAGAAGCAATAGAGTACATCTACAAGAGAGATTTAACTCTGAGAAAAGATGAATAAAATTGACAAAATTCTAGCCAGACTGACAAAGAAAATATAAGAAAAGAAAGTACGATTTAGCAATAGCAGAAATGAAATAGGGGGTGTAACTACAGACCTGCAGACAACAAAAAGCCTATAAGGGTATGGTGCATACAACTCTTCACATGGAGATTTGATGACTCAGATGAAATAGGCAAATTTCTGAAAAAGTACAAACTAATACAAATCACCCAGTATGAAGTAGTAATTTGAATAGCCGTATACCTATTAAGGGAATTGAATTTGTAAGTAAAAACGTCCCCAAAAAGAAATCCTCAGGGGCACAAGGTTTCATTGGAGCATTCTACCAAACATTGAAAGAAGAATTAACACGAGTTTTGCACAAACGCTTCCAAAAATTAGACCAGGGAACACTTATTAAGTCATTTTATAAAGCAGTTATTACCCTGATACCAATACCAGAAAAAGACAATGCAAAAATAGAAATAGACTATAGACCAATATCCCTCATTAATAAGATGCAGAACCCCAAAACATTTTCAAACAGAATTGAGCAATAAGTGAAAAGAATTATATACCATTACCAAGTTGGGTTCATTCCAGGGATGCAAGATTGGTTCAATATTTTAAAAAATCAGTGTAACACACCATAATAACAATCACAGAAGAAATCACACAATTTAAATATTTGACAAAATTTAACACTCATTCATCACAAAAATCTCTCAGAAAAATTGGAGTAGAGGGGAACTTCCTCAGCTTGATAAAGAGCATCTAACCCCCCCCCTCACAAAAACCATATATAATATTTTACTTAATGGTGAAAGACTACATACTTTTCACCTAAAGATTCGTAACAAAGCAAATATGTCAGCACTCCTACTCAACATATTGCTGGAAGTTCTAACCAGTGCAATAGGCGAGAAATGGATATAAAATGCATAGATTGGAAATTAAGATCTCAAAGTTCCCCTATTTGCAGATGACATAGTTTTCTACTAGAAAAACTCCTAGAACAAATAAGTCAATTCATCATGATGACAAGATACAATTTTAAAAATCAATATAAATATAATTTAATATGTATTTCTATATATTATCAGTGAATTTGAGACACTGAAGTTAAAAATACAGAGCTGCTTATAATCACTCAAAAAATTAAAGTACTTAAATGTAAGCCAGTCAGAACATGTACAAGAGTTGTATGCTGCAAACTATAAAATGCTGATAAAAAGAATTCAGAGAAGAATTAAATACATTCACAGATGTACCATGTTCATCAAGAGAAGACTCAACAAATAATGATATCAGTTCTGCCTAAATGGATATACAGATTTAACACAGTTTCTAGCAAATTCCCAGCAACACTTTTTATACAGACAAAATTATTCTGAAATTTAATAAAAAGACAACAGATGTAGAATAGCTAAAACAATTTTGAAAAAGAATACAGTGGGAAGAATCAGTCTACTTACTTTCAAGACTTATGATCCAAACTATACGCTATTGGCAGAGATAGACAGAGAGACCAGTTGAACAGACTAGAAACAGAGAAATGGACCACACAGGTACATCCAACTAACTGTTGACAAGGGAGTAAATTAATTCAGTGGAGAAAAAACTTTTCCACAAATGGTGCTGGAGCACACATGTAGCATAAACAAAAAAGCGAGCTCCAACTTAAGTCTCACACACTATGCAAACGTTGACTTAACATTCATCGTGAATTTAAATGTAGCACATAATGCTATAAAACTTTTAGAAGAAAAGTTAGGATGAAATCTTCAGGATTTAGGACTAGTCAAAGTGTTCTATCACTCGACATGATACATAAAATAAAAATTTGGTAAATTGGACTTGATCACAATTAAAAACTTTGGCTCTGTGAAAGACTGATAAGAAGATTAAAAAAGACTGGCTACAGCCTGGGAGAAAATTTGGCAAACTGCATATCTGACAAAGGACTAGAATCTAGAGTATATAAAGATCTCTCAAAGCTCAGCAGTATTTTTGTTGGATTGTTTTTTATATTCCACATACAAATGAAGTCATACAGTATTTGTCATTCTACATCTGAGTTATTTCACTTAGCATAATACCCTCAAGGTCCATCTATGTTATCATAAATGGTAAGATTTCATCTTTTTGATGGCTGAATAGTATATATATGGAACTTATGTTATAAATCAATGTTACGTCAATTAAAAAGCCCGACAGTAAAAAGAAACTCCAAAACACTCCTATTCCAAAATAAGCAAAAGATGTGAAGAAGATATATACATATGGCAAACAAGTTCATGAAAAGAAAATCAATATCATTTTCATTAGGGAAATTAAAACCACAATGAGATCTCACTATACACTTAATCAGTATGTCCAAAATAAAAAATAGTAACATCACCAAATGCTGGCAAGAATGCTAAGAAACTAGATCACTTATACATCACTTTTGGAAATGTTGAATGGTACACCTATTCTGGAAAACAGTTTGGCAGTTTCTTGTATAACTAAACAAGCAACTACTATATGACTTATCAATTGCATTCCTGGGCATTTATCACAGAAAAATGAAAACACATTCACACAAAACTCTGTATATGAGTATTTATAGGAGCTTTATTAATACTGTCTAAAAACTGGAAACAATCCAGTTGTCCTTCAATGAATGAATGGTTAAACACTTGTGGAATAATAACTCAGCAATAAAAAGGAACAAACTCTTGATAAATGCAACAACCTGGATGAATCTCCAGAGAATTATGCTGTGTAAAGTAAACCAGTCCCCAAAGATTACATATTGTATGATTCTCTTTATATAAGTTTCTTGAAATGACAAAATTACAGACACAGAGTACAGATTAGCAGCTGCCAGGGACTAAAGAGAGGCTAGGGCTGTCAATAAAGTGGGTTTGGTTGTAAAAGGTAACATGAGGGATACTTGGTGACATGTTCTGTTACTTTATAGTATCAGTGCCAATATCCTAAATGGGATACTGTACTATAGTTTTACAAGATGTTACCATTGGGTGAAACTGAATAAAGGTACACAGGAGCTTCTTACAGTATTTCTTAAAACTATAGTTTGTGGATTAAAATTGCCTCAAAACAAAAGGTTTAAAACAAACAAAAAATAGTGTATCCTTTCATATTTGCTATAGACTGATGTTTAAATAGTCTTGTGTAGCTCATAATAAAGTCATCCATCTTCCTAAGTGATAAGTAGGAATTGACTAAATAAATATTTAACAATAATGTGTAAAGCTCAGACACTTCTTGTAAATCATGCACAAAACTTCAATCGGCTCCACAGCTGTAAGCCTATGTATTACAGCTCCAATCATGAAGTTGAGAACTCAGTGTAGTGCTGAGAGATTCTAGTTAGCATAACGACTAAAAGCTAAAAATGAAGCCACCAAATTGAAGCCACCAAAGTAGCCCTGAAGACATGTTGTACTCAATATGCATGACTACTGCTGACTTAAATAATTATGAATTCTACAGAAATATAGAAAATTTAATGTATATTATTTTGCCTTGTGTAAATGGGATCTGGATTATCAAAGTGTGGTTTCATATTTTTATTTTATAGAAGAGTATTTACCTTTTGTGCTTCCAGAGAAGTTGAAGCCAGCACAATAATTTATGCAAAAGGCTTTGGTCATGACTCTTGAAGTTGTATGGATAGGGTCTCCCTGTATTTATAATCCTGATAATTCATTATTAAGACTGGCAAAATAATTTCTATATAAGATTTTCTATGAACACACAGTTATTTTAGGGCTCTCTTGAGTCTTCAGTCACTAATATATTCTGATATATGGTCAGATTCTCAAAAGAGTTATCATTTCACAAACTTGCATGTCCAGTGGCAGAGCTACCTATTCTGTGTCATATGGGACTTCAGTAATGCTTGTTGGCTCCTGTGGACTCTGCATCAGCAAAAATTACTTCTTAAAACAGCTTCCGAAACTAAGTAGCAGGTTCGCGAATACCTTGCTTTCCTGCCCAGTATTTTATGTTTTTCAATGGTGAGATCTTTGCTGCAATTAAATTTCAAATCCTTTTTGCTGCCAAGAGCCTTCCTGGGCACTGACCATTTGGGGTTCCAACTGTCAAGCAACTTCTCTTTTTGTTACACTTTGCTGGCATTATTTGCTCTTGAGTTCACTTGCTAAGCACAAGCCACACCCACCCTAGGCTTCTTTTAGTCGCTTGGGTCTTGCCTGCTCTGTGGCTAATGGCACCTTAGTCTTGACAGAAACTAGGTCTTGACTACCCAAGGCTATGCAGCTTTATTCTTTGTTTAGGCGCTGAATCGGGTGGTGCAAGTCAGACATTGCATTTTTTTTTTTTTTTTTTTTTTTTCCCCCCGGTACGCGGGCCTCTCACTGTTGTGGCCTCTCCCGTTGCGGAGCACAGGCTCCGGACGCGCAGGCTCAGCGGCCACGGCTCACGGACGCAGCCGCTCCGCGGCATGTGGGATCTTCCCGGACCGGGGCACGAACCCGCGTCCCCTGCATCGGCAGGCGGACTCTCAACCACTGCGCCACCAGGGAAGCCCAGGCATTGCATATTTTGAGATCAACTGAAATTTTAAAAGGAGGATTAATGTATACAAATTATAGTGTGTTATATTTATTTTGGAATGAGTGAGGGCCCAATGATTATTTGCTGACTGGAATATTTTTTATATTTTAATATTGACCCAAGAGCACCACTATACGTATGTCAAATTGTACAAATCAAGTGTTGCAAATGAAGGCAGAGGCACAGCATAAAGGATGGATGGGGAGAAACCGACATCCAACCAACCAAAGCTATAACTTTTAATGAACTGCCTTTTCAACAAGCTTCCCTGCCAATTACTGTCACAGAATCATATGAACATAAGGCAGTCTCTGTTTCTGATTTATTTGTTGTTTTAAGGCCACACATCTTTTGTTTTCCTTGCTTTGGCTTAACTCTGTGACTGCTAACATGATTTATACATTATTATAATCAATAAAATTTTGAAACAATGGGGGTTATGATCTGAGTGTTTCTACAATAATGATTTTCATTTTCAAAGTAGAAAATGCAGGTCCAAGGATAATGAAATATGAAAAAGAAGTGTTTTATTTCTATGGAGACTTAGGCAATCATTTTATTTGAAATTGGCAGTTTCAAAAAATAATTTTTGCATCGTTCTGAGTACAGAAGTGCTTTAAGTTAGGTTTTTTCCATTTAATTGTATTCTGTTTGATCTAGATATGTCAGCTAAACACAAAAATCCCCATTGGATCTTATTGTTACCATAGCAACCAGATTGCAGTTTCAATATCTGTGTAATGAAGTGCTGCCACGTTTTCAGCACAAGGTGTTAAGTGGAGGTTTGTTTCACTAATTAGGTGGCAAAAATAATTAATTCCTTCATGATTAATGATGTCACAAATTATGCAGTAGACAAACCTGAAAACTTTCTTAACTAGTACTTTGTTGCTTAGAGGGAAAGGTAAAAATGATGAAAGTCATTTTTCAATTCTTTTGGTTAACTAGTAAGAAAAGCCTAACTTCCTGGGACCATCTTATTCCCCGTTAATAGATATGCTCTGTGCTTTGCTTAGTTTTTAAAGTCATTAGCCTTGTTAACATTTTATATGATTTAGTATCAAAAGAATGACAGTTTGTTTGGATGGCAGAGCATAGAAATGGATTGTAATTGTTTCTTAATCTTATTGCCATCTGAAGTTTACTGGTCTTTCAGAAGCCTGTGCTTTCTCTTATCTAAATGAGCTTCTGTTTATTAAGTATGTTTTCGATGAATAGGACATCTTGGGTAATTGAGTATATTGGTTAATAAGATAATTACTATACCTCTAGGATGAATCGAATACCATTCTTGTCCTTTAGAGGTTTATAATCAAGGTTAATTCATAAGATATATAGATATGGTGATAGTTTTTACAAAATCCTTCCAAATATCATGTACACCAAGGCTTCCTAATTCAGAGCAAATGGGAAAAACTACCTAACAATTCCTATACTTGGGCACCCTTAGTTTAGGGACTCACAAGTGACCAGGACTGTTGGTTTAGTGGGTTGTCCTTAGATAATGGGTCCTCCATTCTTCAGAGTTGTCCTTTCTGTGCTGCTTCCTGGTCCTCCAGAATGTAAACTTCTTTTTTCTTTGGTTACTCAGAACCCTCCACTCTTTCCGCCTCTTTCTCCTGGCCTTTCTGCAAACCTTGCTTTTATAAAAGCACGGAGTACGTGATCTAGAAAGAAAATAAAAAGAAAGCACAGGGATAAACGCTGTGTCTGGTACTCAAGGGGAGGCACAGTCACTTTTTAGCCAAAAATGTGTACTGATGTCAGCATCTTTTTTGAGTCTTTGTTTCTACTTTGGCATAGGCTGGGTAATGCAGAAGGCTGTTGTCAGGATATACCTGAGCTATAACCATGACACGTTTATGAAGCACCCAACATAGCACCTAACACATAATATATAAAGAATAAAAGGTATCTATTGTTAAAAATAATAGTGATCGGGCTTCCCTGGTGGCGCAGTGGTTGAGAGTCCGCCTGCCGATGCAGGGGACACGGGTTCGTGCCCCGGTCCGGGAAGATCCCACATACCGCGGAGCGGATGGGCCTGTGAGCCATGGCCGCTGAGCCTGCGCGTCGGGAGCCTGTGCTCCGCAACGGGAGAGGCCACAACAGTGAGAGGCCCGCGTACCGCAAAATAATTAATAAATAAAAAAATAAAAATAATAGTGATCATGATGAAATGATATAGGACAAGCTATATATGCTGAAATTTTATGCGATTGGCTATACATAGTGAAATAATAGAGGACAGATCATGCATAGGCAAATGACTTAGGGGAGGTTATACATGGTTTAGGAATTCAGAGAAGGAAGAGATTACTTCAGAATGTATTGATTGCATAAATTGTTACAAAGAAGAAGGGCATTATTGTGAGTGTAGGCGAGCTGAGAAGGATACTTTTGAGGTTGTCATGACCTGGGAAATTAAAACAGGAATGAGCAAGGTTTGTATAAAGGATAGTATCAAATAAAGCAACAATATGGTTGATCTGGGAGGTTGTATATGAGGTTGTTTAGGCCATTTCCTTTCCTCTAGATGACGGAGGGTGAGAGTCTAGAGCAACTTGGCTACAATATCTTCCATCCTAGGATTAAGGTGTACTGCCTATCTAGACGGATGAGATACTCTTTTATTCCTTCCTAGGAGTCTTACTTGAAGCTGTGGGATTGTATGAAAAAGGATGACCTTACCAAATACAAGAGAACCATTTTTGGGTCAAAGTTTATTGTCCAGAACAGGCCATGATTATGCCAATGACCCTAAACCTAGTGGATTTCTTAGGTATTATCAGGTCTGTGAGTTACTTTTCGTGTCCTGAGTCCCTACTGGAAACCACATACTACCCACTCTCAGTTTATAAATGCATAACATTTATAAAACTAAAATCTAACAATTCTTCACTCTAGCTCATAATGATCTAAATTGTATAGTGTCATATATGTTCTCATGGTTCAAAAAATTCATAATACATGGAGTTTGAAAGATATTTTATAAAAATGTCCATGATCTAGAAAAGAAATTAAAAGGGAAACAGTGATACAATTTGGAGACTTACTGATTTATTAACTTCCTCATTCATTCAAACATTTATTCTGCAAAAAATTTTGAGCCACTACCCTATGCCGGGCATTTTGCCCACCATTGGGAACTCAGTAATGAATAAGGCAAAGGAAGGGCCTTGCCATCGATGAGCTGGGAGTCAGCATTGTCAGACAAATGACTCATTACTGTATTTTAGAGTCATTCAGCTTTATCCATGCTTATCAAGGCTGAAACTGCCATGGATTTATCTCTGAAGGGAAGAGGAATAAATTCATTGAAAACTATGTGTCAGTAATCATTCCTTTTAGACACAGGGTTAAGCCGCATTAAGATCCATTGTCTTAGTTTCCACTAGATGCTTTATTTACCTAAGAGTTAGCACTTCTGTATTTTCAATGAAAGTATCCCCCAAAGAAATCCAAGTGGGTAGAAATTAAATCTCATTTAATTTACAGAATTGTCATAAATAATTGTGTGAATGTGTGTGTGTGTGTATGTGTTTCTGCTTATGCATTCCTGGGCCTCACAGCTGCTTTGACATGGTTACTCTAATAAAAGAGACAAACATTGGCTGGGACAGCGAGGCTACAAAAGCCACACAGAAAATTGCATAATTAGTCTTCAACTATACCACGTACCTTGTTTAAAACGGTGCTGTGGACCCATAGGAATCTGTGTTAGAGATCAGCAAATTCTTCAGGCTTAAAAAACTCACCCTCATTTTCTCCTATGCTTTGTCTTCTCTTCTTTTCTCACAATTAGTATGACAAGTACTTAGATGTGAACATTTAAAAATACCTTTTATCATTTCAATTAATCTGCTTAATTTCAAGAGCAAGTTTTCCAGTTTTCAAAAATTTAATTGCCTATTGTTACAGCTCTAACGTAGCAAAAAAAAACAAGGAGACAGTGGACTGCCAGTGCTTTACATAGCTGAGGAAGCCCTTAGGGGAGATTCCTAGTCTTCCCTATGTCACCATGCCATTGTACTTACCCAAAGAGCTCAGTATTGGTTAGAATGATTTCAAAAACAACTATTTTAAAACCTCACTAGTAGCGGCTTCCATGTTACGTGCAGTTATTCTGCTCACGTGGTGACAAGTCTGGGGGGAAGTGGTTCCAGGGTTGATGGGTCAGTGGCAGTTGTTGGTGCAGTGTCCCTGTGATTGTCTTGGCCCTTCCTTCTTGATTGGAAGTTGGAGGCAGCAGAGCTCTGCCTGAGGAACTTATAGGACAGATTCTCATGCAGGAAGTAGGATGGGTGGTTGTCTAAGGATTTGTCTTGCGTGCCTCTTTTCAAGGAGGAAAATCTTTCCCTGGAGCACAAAATAGATTCACCTTGCTTGTCATTGGCCAGAGTTGAATTAATGTCTATCCCAAGACCAATTGTAGGTAACAGAAATATAATTTTAATGACTTGCTTCAACCAGTTATAATTTATTTCCTAGGGAGGACACCTGGCTGCCCAAACAAAACTGGGATCTGTTAGCAAGGAAGAAAGGGGAAATAGCTTTTGTGGGGACAATTAAGAATGTCTGCTGTTTGGTTCTGATCTAAATAAATGTCTTTCTTTAGTTGTCATATTTTTAATTCTTTACTGTTACGCTACACCATTAGCAAATTATATTTGTACAGTTTCATATCTTTGCAAGGAATTAACATCTGGGTTATGTTGTTTGTTCTTCAAAACCACCCAGAGAGGAAAGAAGTGAGTATCTTGACCAGCGCCTTGTGATGAGGAAACTGAAGTTTAGCTGGATGAGGCAACTTGCCCAGAGCTGCAGGGCTTAAAAACAAAAAACAACAATAACGAAAAACATGGTCAGAATTTTAATCTAAATTTTCTGCAGGCCTGTGCTCCTTTTTAAGCTATTCTGTTGGTGTCTTCTTTGATTGTGACAAAAGTCGCATTGTCTTCACAGTAACTATGCCGGTATGTCTGAATAGCCTAGGAAGTGCTTGGCTTTCTCTTCACCTCATGCTACCAGAGTGTTATGAGATTATAAACAAGGAGATTTATTTTCCCATAAGACCATGAGCCCTTCATTAATTATTTGAGAATAATTCATTAAGCAGCAACTCTACCAAAAACTGTGTTAAGTTGTGAGGATAACATAGCAGACAAAACATTCCTTGTCACTGGAATTTGGAATCTGAGAAAGATGACAGAATGTTAAACACCCTTTCACATTAAAGTGTCACACATGCTCTGAGGGAGGAGTAGAAGGTGTGTTGAAAGCACATAGTCAAAGGATCAAATCAAGTCACTGGGAAGGGTAAAGGTTACAAAAATTTTCCAGAGAAATTGCTATTTTATCGGAAGACAGTGTTCAAAATACAGTAGTTGCTCAATAAACATTTTAATGCCTTTTTATAAAGAGCTTTATTGAGATGTAATTCACATTACATGCAATTCACCCATTTAAAGTATACAGTTCAGTGATTTTTAATATATTCTCAGAGTTGTACATCCATCACAACAACCAATTTTAGAACATTTTTATTACCCCCTACAAAACCCCACACCCCTTAGCACACACGCCTGCAATCCTCATATTCCCCCTTCCCCAGCCGTAGGCAGTTACAAATCTACTTTTTGCCTCTATAGGTTTGCTTATTTTGGACATTTTATGTAAATGGAATCATACAATAGGTGCTCCTTTGTAGCTGAATTCTCTTACTTAGCATAAAGTTTCAAAATTCATCCATATACGTAGCATGTGTCATTCTTCTTTATTGCCAAATAGTACTCCATTGTGTGGATATAACACATTTTATTTATCCATTCATCATTTGATGGATATTTGGTTATTTCTACTTTTTTGGCTGTTATGAATGATGATGCTGTGAACATTCATGCACAAGTCTCTGTGTGGTTTTGAGTTGTAATAGTCCCTTATCATATACAGGATTTTCAAAATTTTTCTCCTAGTCCATAAATTGTCTTTTCACTTTCTTATTGGTGTCCTTTGAAGAAAAACTGTTTTAATTTTCATGATGTCTATTTATCTATTTGATTTTGTTGTTGCTGGTGTATAATTCAAGGTCATGAAGATTTATGCCTACGTTTTCTTCTAAGTTTTATTTTTTTATAGCTTCTAAGATTTTACTGCTTTTTAAAATAGTTCTCACATTTAGGTCTTGGATTACATTTTGAGCTAATTTTTGTATATGATGTGAGTTGAATGCCTTTTGAAAAGTTGAGATTCTTCTTCAGGTCAGTGAGTGTTCTTCAAAATGTGTCTGAGGTCCAGTAGCAGTACCATCATCTGGAAGCTTGTTAGAAATGCAAATACGCAGGTTTCTACTCCCAACCTATTGAGTCAGAACCTCTGGGGGTATAGCCCCAGAATTTGCATTTTCTCAGATTCTTGGGTGATTCTTACACACTCTAAAGTTTGAAAAGTACTATCTTACAGAGTTGCAGACAACATTACTCTCCACTCGTACTAACCACCTCTTCAGCTTCACTATAGGAAGGTATCACTTTAGTGGAAATCGGCAGTCCTCATTCCATTTTAAAATGGCAGATAGCAATTTTCAGCTTTCAGCATGTCAAAATGTTGCAAAGAAGAAGAACTCAGAGATCACCTTGTCCAAAAATTACATTTTACATAGGAGAGTGCTAACATGCAAAGTCTGTATTTTCATATGGCTCAAATTGATACTCAAGTAAAACCTTTCTGTGGACTAACAAAAGCCTGTGGCCTCTAATTTTGTGGTCTCTGATTTATAACACACACATTCCAGGTTTTAAAAATTTCCTTTCAAATATTTTAGGACATAAACAGAGAAAAATAGTATTCCTTGGTGAAATGTCTGTTTTGAGCAAAACAGTTATTTTATAAATCGTTTTTAATCTGAAAACTACTAACACATGGTAATGCAAAATATATACAGTTCTAGGCTTATCATAGCTTAGCACTAGCTTCTGTAATGTGGTTAGCTATTTATTTTAGCCTTTTCTGATATATTTCTATTTAGCAAGCATCAGAGCAGTAAATCAAACTCAAGAAAGACAATTTCAAGAGTGTGTAATTTTGGCTGCATACTTTTAAAGGATAAAAATATTCAAAGTATTGAAGAAAATTCAACTAATGCATGAATTACAGAATACATGGGATTCTTTAAATAAGTGATTAAAAATATCCTTTGCTCTGAAGACATATATCATTTGGTGACTCTTAAAATAAATCTGTGAGGCTAGATGGTTCTGAATACTCTCCTTTTTCTCTACGTACACCATATGCAAACTCCCGCACATACTCACATGCATACTAAAAGTAAGCCAAGTGAACCACTCTACTTTCCTGTGTATCTAGGACATATCCCTGGTCCATTATATAATACTACAAAAATACTGAATCACCAGGTCACTGTTTACAAGTATGTTTGGTCTTAATAGTTGGAACTTTTGGACATAAAGATTAATATAATTTCAGGTTAAGCAAAAAGTTCTGAGTAGATTGGTAATCATGTCATGGTCTTCGGGGAAATTTCAAATCTTCTCTACTCTTTTAGAGAGAAAGGAAAATCATTATTGCACAAATGGAAAAACTCTGGCGTATGTGAAAAATTTTTCCTCCCACTGCCAAAGATAAATAGCACAGTACGGTTGTTCCTACCAAGCATAGATTTAATCTCAAAATTGTCACTTGTATGATTTACAATTATAATATAAACATTTGTGACCCTCTGTGGGGATGTATTTAAGAATCTGAACTATGTAGCCACATAGACCTGTGTTCAAATACTGGCTCTACAATTTACTAGCTGTACCACTCTGGGCAGGTAACAATTCTTTCTAAGCCTCAGTCACACCATTTGTAAAACTGAAATAACATGGATACCTAAATTATGTAATTTTGCAGACAAAGTGAAATGATGCAAATATAGTGTCTAGCATTTAAGTTATTATTATTAGCGTCTTTGTTCCATGTTTTGCCAAGGAAAACAATTGAGAAGAAGCTTATTTGAGGAAATGGAGGAAGTAAAGAGTTGTGGAAATTTTTTAATTTAAACTGGTTTTCTTTAACATATATAATTTGATAGAGACACCATTTAAAATCATTAAGATGCCAAAGAGAAATGAGATATGTTACCATATTTTATGTTGCTTTGTTATTGTTTTTATAGGAAATCTATTTTGTGGAGATGTTAGATCCAAGGTCAACCAGTTTGTTATGACATACTATTACAGGGCTTAATTTGTTTACTGAATGGAGAATATCACCAAAAAAATTCCCATCTAGAGAAATATAAGAAAAATGTGAACACATGAAGAGTGACATAATATTTGTCAATGTTTTTGCAGAAAATCATGAATTTATGCATCCAGTTAAGCAGCACATGAACCCATATTGTCATTTCAAGGGTAATCATAGAAGATGTAAAGGTGAGGACCTAAAAGATAACCAAGTTTTAAATGAAACCTTCAGAGAACTTATCCCCTTTGATGACTGTATGTTGCTTTATGATGCTAGGTGATATGGGGTTCATAATTAATTTCCCATTTGAACCAAATTGAAGATTTCTCTAAGCTACATTTATTTATGTAAATCTGGTCCCAAGTACTCATAGAATTAGTCATTCCTAGGTCACAGTTGACTCCATAGCTCTCAATTGATTTCTGTTTTCCAGTGCCTAACCTGTAGAGAATGGCATTAGCTTGGCCGTTAAGACATTGTTTTGTCTCTTCTTTCCCTCCTGGATCCTACTGAGAGAAACATCTAGAAATCCCAGGAGAATTGGAGGAAGAGAAGGTCTTTAATGCAGTTTGACTCTTTTTAAGAGTGCCATTTCCCATGGGCAAAACACAAAAAGAAAATTGTACTTAAAAAATAGTGTTCCATGAGATGTGTGGAAAAGTTTGAAAATCCACTTGGGTCCCGCAGGAAATTAAAGAGCAGGAAAATTGGACCAAAGAGATTAAGACAATTTTTAGCTTACAAACACTTTCTGGGAAAGGATTCAAACCAATTCGAATGAGCAGCACAGCAGAGAACAAGGGAGGATTCAAGGACAACTGGGTAAAACTAAATTGCAAGGTTAGGTTAACTGGTATGGGCAGGAAGGCTTCATATCAGGTTTAAGCAGTGAGCGCGTCTAAATAATGCTGAGAAAATTGAGTTAGAGAGTGTACACACAACACTTAGGAACCGTGATGATTGCATTTCTGCTTAAACCAGTGATCTAGCTAACAGAAATCATTTCCCTATTTATTTACATGTGCAGGAGAGAAAGGACATCTAGGATTAAATCTGAAGGCAAGCTCATGAGCCTGAGTTTGGTTGTCTGCAACTCTAACACAATGATGCTAGTTGCAGATCTTTTTTAGAGCTACTTTACTTACTTAGCTTCTCATTTATGTCAAATAAAATGTAAACAGTGAAAGTACATAAGCTCAGTTGTAGAAGGGTAGGGATGCAAACATACTGAGTTTTCTAAAATTTTGTATGTAATGGTGACTGCAGTCAAAGTCGATTTTATTAACATTTGTTTAATTTTTATTTTTATCTTTTTTAAAGGGTACATATTTGCTAAATGAAAGCTTTAAACTTCACATTTTTTAACCTTAAAAAATGGGATGATCTTACTTGGAAGAGAATACTGAGATATTTTCATACAGTCATTCTCATGCTATTAAAAAAGGAGATAGAAAGGCAGGGGGTTTAAGATAATCAATTAGCATTTGCAAACCTAGCATCAATCTTCTTTTCCATCCCTTTTACCCACACATACAGTTAGTTTTCCTGAATGTCTGTCACCGTATGATTAGTCAATACCATCCTTTAAATCTGACAGTATAACAGTCAGGGCTCTTGAGTTTTTCATTTCTTTATTGCAAGCAGCTGAAACCATCTCTAGCTGTCCTGAGGGAAAAAAGTATTTAATAAAAAGCTCTTTGGAATTCACAGAGGAGTATAAAGGCTGGAGAACCAGATTTGTAAAGTGTGCATGTGGGCAGGAGGGATAGATAGAAAGCTGGTTTGACAGTAGGAAGCATATACCATGCTTAAAGAGGCAGGTGCTTGTCCTCTTTACCTCACAATCAAGTGAATGAGAGTAGATTTGGGAACTTGTGATTGGTGACCTAGTCCGTGTACTTGCATACAACTGTAAGCAAAGTGGACAGACTAAGCTTTAACGATTCTGTAGCTCTCCCCGACCAGGCTTCTACAGAGAGATGTGATGTAAAGTATCCCACATATTATATTTGCAATGAAGGGTTCCCCTCAAGGAGGAAGAGCATGGAGCATTGGACGGACACACAAACACTCAAACACACACAGAGAAATGTACATACATACCCTGAAGCATATACAGTTAGTGCTCAGAAAACACTTATTTATTGCAATTAATATTGGTAAGACTAAATAAATCTAATTTAGCAGAACAGTCATCTGGTATGATTTAATAGTAAAGATTTGTTAAAGCTAGTCACAGCTTAGAGAGGGAGTTCTGGAACCTGTTTTCTATGAATTTTAAATCGACACAAAATAAATAGTGTTTCTGGTAAAAGCTTCTTTTGAAAAGGCTGGGGAAGAATCATAATTCACAAAAATGTCATGTTTTAAAGAATTTGTTAGTATTAACATGACCTTTAAAACTGTATCTCATAATAAACCAAGTACATGTATAGAGAACCAAGTCAGTTATATCCACTGTCCAGACTCACAACCAGGCTTTGTTTTAAGGTAAGATAGAGAATACAAAGGTGTATTCTGGGTAACTTGACTATTTACTTTTCTAGCCAATACCTGAAACAAAATGGAAGTAGTATCAAAAAACAATAAATATTGATGTGTGACTTTTCTGTTCTTTCTCTTTTTCATTGACACTCACTTATAATAGATGTCTGTCTCCAATATTACTCATTATCCAGAGTTTTGGAGGACGTTGCCACAATTAGATATTTAAGTTCTCTTTAGCTCCATATTATCTATAGCAAAAGAAACAGTGGGAAATGGAAGAATAAAAAAAAATGCATGATGTGGCCAAATGAATAATTTAGGCTGGATACAATGTTTAACTTTGACTTTTTATTGTTTCTGTCACTCTTGTTTGAAATTACTTTCAAGTCTTCCTGAAGAACATACAGTTTAATTTTACTCTTCTAAATGAAAAACTTTATTTTTCATTAAAGGAAAAATATGCATGGTTTTCCATATGGCTATGAATTTATTTCACTGGAATGCAATTAAAAATCATTACACTAATTTCTTATGCAAATGTGTCAAAACTGACAATTTTTATTTTGCTTATAACTCATTGAACACTTAGTCATGTAAATAGAAAAAATAGTGACTTGATAGCAAAACAAAAACAAAGTACGAATTAAATTGGCAATTTCCAAATGCATAGTTAAATTCTTTCAAATGAAATTCCTTGGAAGAATGACAAAACTACATCAGGGGCAAGGCTGTATTCTACTATCTCAGAATCTAAGCCCTGGAGTGCAGAAGTGCTCTTAGCTCCTTCAGAGTCTTCATTAGCACATTTGATGTTCCTGTACCGTTCAGTGTTCTTGGTTGAAAGCAACTAAAGCAGACTTTAGCTGAGTAAACAGGAAAAGAATTTATTATAAGGCTATTGAGAGTTCATAGAATTGTTGGGGTGCTGGAAAACAAGACTCAAAGGTATGCAGCCAGAAACCATGTCTAAAACTAAACCATAGAGCTCGTTTGTTAATAGAACTGGCAATTTTGATGGGAGTTATTATTTTCAGAAACTGTTACTGTCGCTATAAAGAGAGAGATCCTTACTACCCTTGCTGATCCAATCACTAAGCCTGATGCACTGTTAAGGCTGCATCTAGGTTACATGTCTGTGTCATAGTGTTGACACGTAGGGAAATGAGTATCCAGTATTTTCCAGCTTTTATGGTTAGAGATACTCATTCATAAAGTGAGGAACTCCCCAAACATGGGAAAGAAGTTCAGTATTCTAAAAAATGTAATACAGAATTTATCACCCTCAGGGAATTCACAGGAAGACACAAAGTACACTATAACTGTAGACAAAATGTTTTATAGCATGCTTCAAAGAACCTGAAGAAACTTCCCTTATCAGCCTTTCTCATTACCTAAACACCTTGAAGGTGTATATTAAACCCAGATTTGGAAGAAGGACCCTATTAAGCTCATATCACCATTAATCTTCAATAAAATATAAGTTCTTTCCCTTAGTTGACAGAATAAAATGTATGACAATTACATTTTGAAGGATGGAGAAGTGGAGTAGTCAAAATTCTAAAGATTGCTCACTCCCCAGATAAACATGCCTTGATTTTACAACTAAATATTAATCCAAGTTGTTGAGCATTTTCATCACTAAAATGTTTTGAATTTTATTGAATAAAATTTATTGAATTTTTCTGCATCTATTGAGATAATTATATGATTTTTATCCTTCATTCTGTTAATGTCTTGTATCACATTCATCGATTTGTGTATGTAGAACCATCCTTGCATCCCAGGGATAAATCCCACTTGATTATGGTGTATGATCCTCTCTGTGTCCTGTTGAATTTGGTTCGCTAGTATTTTGTTGAGGATTTTTGCGTTTATATTCATCAGGAATATTGGCCTGTAGTTTTCTTTTCTTTGCCTAGCTTTAGTGTCAGGATAATGCTGGCCTTGTAAAATTAGTTTGGAAGTTTCTTCAATTTTTTGGAAGAGTTTGAGAAGGATTGGCATTAATTCTTCTTTAGATGTTTGGTAGACTTCACCAGTGAAACCATCTAGTCCTGGGCGCTTTTTTATTAGGAAGTTTGTTGTTGTTTAAATTTTATTTCTTTATTTTTTTAATGTTTTTTGAAATATAGTTGATTTACAGTGTTGTATTAGTTTCAGATGTACAGCAAAGTATATATATATATATATATATATATATATATGCGTGTGTGTATGTGTGTGTATATATATATATATGTGTGTATATATATATATATATATATATATATATATTTTTTTTTTTTTTTTATATTCTTTTCCATTATGGGTTATTACAAGAAACTTAGTATAGTTCCCTGTGCTCTACAGTAGGTCCTTGTTGGTTATCTATTTTATATATAGTCGTGTGTATATTTTAATCCCAAACTTCTAATCTATCCCTCCCTCACATTTTCCCTTTGGTAACCATAAGTTCGTTTTCTATGTTTGTGAGTCTGTTTCTGTTTTGTAAATAAGTTCATTTGTATCATTTTTTTAGATTCCACGTATAAGTTATATCATGTGGTATTGGTCTTTCTCTGTTTGACTTACTTCACTTAGTATGAAAATCTGTAGGCCCATCCATGTTGCTGCAAATGACATTATTTTATTATTTTTATGGCTGAGTAATATTTCAATGTGTAAATGTACCACATCTTCTTTATCTGTTTCTCTGTTGACGGACACTTAGGCTGCTTCCATGTCTTGGCTATTGTAAAGAGTGCTGCTATGAACATTGGGGTGCATGTATCTTTTAAATTTAGAGTGTTCTCCGGATATATGTCCAGGAGTGGGATTGCAGGATCGATCATATGGTAACTGTATTTTTAGTTTTTTTAAGGAAACTTCATACTGTTTTCCACAGTGTCTGCACCAATTTACATTCCCACCAAGAGTGTAGGAGGGTTCCTTTTTCTTCACACTCTCTCCAGCATTTATTATTTGTAGACTTTTTGATGATGGCCATTTAGATTACTGATTCAATGTCTGTACTGCTTTTTGATCTGTTCAGATTATTTTCAATTTCTTCATGATTCAGTGTTGGTAGCTTATATGTTTCCAGGAATTTATTCATTTCTACTATGTTTTCCAATTTGTTGGTGTATAATTGTTCACGGTCTCTTATGATTCTTTGTATTTCTGTGGTATCAGCTGTAATGCTTTCTCTTTCATTTCTAGTTTTGTTTGAGTCTTCCCTCTTTTTTCTTATGTAGTTTACTTAAAAGTTTGTCTATTTTATTTATCTTTTCAAGAAACCAGTTCTTCCTTTTGTTGATCTTTTCTATTGCTTTTCTAGGTATAGAAGGAATATATTTCAACATATTAAAGGACATACATGACAAAGTCACAGCTAACGTCACACTCAACAATAAAAAAACTAAAAGACTTTCAAGATTAGAAGCAAGACAAGGGTGCCCACTCTTGCCACTTCTATTCAACATAGTACTCAAAGTCTTAGCCAGAGCAATTAGGCAAGACAGTTAAATAAAAGGCACTCAAATTGGAAAGGAAAAAAATAAAATTGTCTCTTTTTGCAGATGACAGACCTTATATGTGGAAAACCCTAAATTTCACCAAAAAAACTTAAAACTAATGAATAAATTTGGTAAAGTTACAGAATGGAAAATAAACATACTAAAATCAATTGCTAGTCTATATACAAACAGGAACCTATCAGAAAAGGAAATTAAGAAAACCATCCCATTTAAAATTGCATCAGAAGAATAAAATAGTTAGGGGTAAACTTAACCAAGAGGTTAAAAGACTTATACACTGAAAACTATAAAACATTGATGCAAGAAGTTAAAGAAGGCACAAATAAATGGAAAGACATACCATGTTCATGGATTAGAAGACTTCATATTGTTAAAATGTCCGTACTACCTAAAATGTTCTATGTAGTTATATCTATCCCCATCAAAATCCAATACAACTTTTTTTACAAAAAAATATTTTAAATTTATATGGAACCACAAAGACCCAGAAAAGCCCAAGTGATCTTAAGAAAAAGAAGGTCACAGCTGGAGGCATTACACTGCCTGATTACAAAATATGTTACAAAGCCACTGTATGGTACTTATATAAAGACAGATACACAGATCAATGGAACAGGATAGAGAGACCAGAAATAAACCCACACATATATGGTTAACTGATGTCTGACAAGGGTGCCAGGAATACACAATGAGAAAAATATTATTTCTTCAGTAAATGATTCTAGAAAAACTGTATATCATTATGCAAAAGAATGAGACTGGATTTCTATTTTATACCATATACAAAAATCAACTCAAAATGGATTAAAGACTTAAAAAATAAGATCTGCATTGTAAAACTCTTGGAAGAAAATACAGGGAAAAACTTGTTAACACTGGTCTTGGATATAACAACAAAAACACAGGCAACAAAAGCAAATATAAACAAGTGGGACTACGTCAAACTAAAAAGTTTCCTAGAGAAAACAATCAACAGAGTGAAAAGACAACCTGTAGAATTTGAGAAAATATCAGATAAAGGGTTAACATCCAAAATATGTAAGTAGCTTCTACAACTCAAAAGCAAAATACAAACAAACAAAAACCCTAACAAGTAACACAATTAAAAAATGGACAAAGGACCTGATTACACATTTATCCAAAGAAGACATATAAGTGACTACTAGGTATGTGAAAAGCTGCTCCACATAACTAATTATCAGAGAAATGCAAATCAAAACCACAGTGTGTACCACCTCACACCTGTTAGGATGGCCATTATCAAAAGTACAAAAGATAACAAGGGTTGGAGAGGATGTGGGGAAATTGGAGCCATTATACACTATTTGTGGGAATGTAAAAAACTACAGCCGCTGAAGAAAACAGTATGGAGGTTCTGCAACGAACTAAAAATAGAATTACCATGTGATCCAGAAATTCTACTTCTGGGTATATATTCAAAAGAATTGAAATCAGGATATCAAAGGGATATCTGTACTCCCATGTTCATTGCAACATTATTCACAATAGCTAAGATATGAAAATAACCCAAATGTCCATTTACAGGTAAATGGATAAAGATAATGTGATATATACATACAGTGAAATATTCACTTTAAAAAAGAAGCAAACCCTTGCCATTACGAACCTGGAGAACATTACACTAGGTAAAATAAGCCAGTCACAGAAGAACAAGTACTATATGATTCCACTTATATGAGGTGTCTAAAATAGACAAACTCATAGGAACAGAATGGTGGAATGGTAGAATGGTGGTTGCCAGGAGCTGAGAGCATCAGGAAATGGAATTTGTTGCCTGATGGTTGTAAAGTTTCAGTTATCTAAGATGAATAAGTTCTAGAGAGCTGCTGTATGATATAGTGCCCATAATAAACAGTATAGTATTGTGTACTTAAAAAAAAGTGTTAAGAGGGTAGATCCCAGGTAAAAGTGTTCTTACTACTACAGAAACAAAAACAAAACACAACACAAGAGCGAGAAACAACATGGTGACACAAAGAAACTTTTGGAGGTGATGGATATGTTTATTACCTTGAATGTGGTGGCGGTGTCATGGGTGTATGTATATGCCCAAACTCATCAAATTGTATACATTAAATATGTGTAGGTTTTTTGTATATCAGTTATATGTCAATAAAACTATTTTAACAAGTTATCTATGTACTGCTGTGAACGAACTTTACAGAAGGAATTTGTCTACTAACCCACTGATCTTAATATAAAGAGATTATCCTGGTGGGCCTGATGCAGTCGCATGAATCCTTGAAAGCAGAAGAGGAAGGCAGAGAAGAAATAAAGTTAAAGGGTAGGTCAGAGAGATTCAGAGCGTGAAAACTAAATGTGCTGTTGGCTTTGAAGATGGAGATAGAGAGCTATGAGCCAAGGAATGTGGATCTCAACCATCAGAAGTTGAGAAGGACCCCCAGACAACAGCTAGCAAGGAAATGGGGACCTCAGTAATACAATCACAAGGAACTGAATTTGACCAACAACCTGGATGACATTGGAAGCAGATTTATCCCCAGGGGGTCCAAAAAATCTCAGTCCTGCTCACACATTAATTCAGCCTGGTGAAACGTGGAGTAGAAAACCAGCTGAACCAGGGATAGCCCAGACTTCTGACCTTCAGAACTAATATGATAAATTTGGTTGTTTCAAGCCACTTAGCATATGGTAATTTGTCTTGAAATGGAAAGCTAGTACAAGGAAATAAGAAAAGCTGGGGATAGAGAGTGATAGCTGGCCTTCTGGTGCAAAAAAATGAGCCATATGGATAAAGACAGCATCCTAGCATCAAGTGCTAGGATGTGTAGGGATTGAGAGGAATAGGAAACAGAATTTGGAGAGAAAAAGAGGACCATAAAAAGCAATTTGAAGGCTACCGAAGACACATTTGATCTTTGTTTGATTGGCTATTCTTGTTTTTAAGTGGTTTTCACCCTAAACATGCTTCTCCTGATGGAATAATATTACTATCATTTACAGATCAAAAGATCCTAATTTTCTGTCTCCAAGAAGGACCAATAAAAATGGAGGACAGTTTGGAATTTCTGCTGATTGGTCTAGGGGATGAAATATGTTGCACTGACCCATAAACCTTAAAATATACTCAGAACTCTTTATTTTTTAGAATTTTTCTCTCAATGAATATGCAGACATAGGCATAAAAAGTAAGCCAATATCATATATTCAGTATTTACATAGAAAAAATCCCTCATTTCCCAAACACTGAATTATTATTTTTTAACAATGCCAACCTTTGTTTTTGTTTATTCTTCTATGGATACAAACATGAGAAGGTTTTGTTTTAAAATCAGAAACAAAATACTTACAGGTGGGTTGCGTTATTTCCAAACAGACTTTTTTTTTTTTTTTTTTTTTTTTTTTTTTTTTTTTTTTTTAAAATATTTTTTTTTTTTTTTTTTTTTTTTTTTTTTTTTTTACTTGTGATAAGAAAATAAAGACTTCTGGGCCAATAAATGTAACACTGTCAAAAGTTTATTGTCCAGTTTAATATATGACTAAATTGAGAATTTTGGAATGTTGGGGATAAGTTTGTTTAGGGTACCTGGGGTTGACAACAGCTAAGCTAGTTGAAACCAAGGAGAGAGGGTCAAGATGTACCAGCTTTGTTCCCACATATTCCTTGGTCTAGAGGTAGGATTTTGGTACAATAATGTACTTTTATTCATATCATCTTTTGACTCATCACCTGAGGCTGCATGTCAAGGGCTGCAAAACACTAGAAAAACTAGTCACTTAAAATTGATGAACTAGGAACCGTATATATTAGAAACAAAACAAACAAATGAACAACAGAAATAGTCCTCTAAACAAACTTGGATTCTCTCTTGCAATAATTGAAAATACAAAGTAATTTTAAAAATAAAGGGACTTTATTGGCTCTCATAATTTGAAAATCTAGGAGTAAATGTGGCCTTAGATTGGGTTTGTATTACTGGTTCTAAGATGTCATCAAGGTCTGAGTTGTCAACCACATATGAAGTCTTGTTTGTCATGATAGAAATATGAATGTAGCAGTCCTAGCTGTCAAACAAACCATATCACACTATTCAAAAAGAGAGACCTAATGGCTTCTGGTGTCATTTTTCAAAAGTGTACAGAAAGAAATTTCTATCTCCAGAAAATACCCACTTTTTTTTGCTTTGGCCCCAGCTGAGTCACACACACATTTCTTGCTTTCTCCCTGGTTTAGGCCTAGGTTAGGTGAACCAGTAGAATCTCAAACTGGGGGATGGAGTCCATCTCCACAAATCACATGTCTCTCACACAGTGGATATTGGAGTCACCATCAGTGCCCATCTAGAAATCATTGATTTTCATCTAGAAATCATTGATTTCTTCCTTTATCCCTTAGGCAAGGTTCACTCCCATAATATTTTGTACATCTCTCTTTATAGTAATTATTATACTTTATAGAATTGCTTGTTTTATTTTCTATCTCTTCTACTGAACTTTTCTCCAAAGTTTTACTGTGAAAAATTTGCAGTGTACAGAAAAATGAAACAATTACAGATTGAGCATCTATATTAGCTCTACCACCTAGATTTCATAATGAATATTTTGCTATCTTTATGTTAACATATCTATCCAACTATTCCTCCCTCAATGTATTCATTATTCCAGTTTAGTATCTATTGCTGGATTTTAATATCCTTGAAGGAAAATGAGTTTCTGTCTTGTTCAATATTATAACCTCTACATACTAGTATGGTATCTGAAACATAGAAGGAGCTCCATAAAGAATGAGGAAGGAGAAAGTGAAGGAAAGGAGGGAATAAAAGCAGGAAGAGAGAGAAATAAGGAAGCAAGGAGGAAGGAAGGGTATCTTTTGTGGAAAGAGAGCTTATTTTGGGCTTAACCAGAGCAACTTGTACCACTATAGGACATGACCTAATTTAAGAGTTCACAAAACAATACCTAATGCCAAAGTCAGCATGAAATTCAAACTGTGTCTTTGGAAATGATTACAAAACTAGAGATGTTAATATTTTGTCAATAATGGGGTATGTGATCAGAATTCTGCATATTTATGTTGGCTGCATGGATTGTTGGCATGTGACTATTGAATGTGACTTAAAAGTATTCATATCTATTTTCTTTTAGCCAGGAATTATTCATAACATAGTTCACGAAGTAATTTTGGAGGGATTAAACTTGAAAAGTTCATAACTGTATAATTAATTATACTCATCCTTGGTTACATTTGCTAATTAATGTCAATTTATGAGCATGGACGGTACCTTGTGCAGTCAGCCACACAGCAAGAGGTGTGAGAGTGATGGGGGTTTGTGTATGGCATTGAATTCAAGTAGTCTTGTTCGCAGTTTGTTCTGAAAAGCTCAGACAGGCAGCCTATGATGGTCAGTGGGGTGGCTTTTGGCCTTTAGTTTCCCAGGCTGTAGGTAAAGAGTAAGAAATCATTTGGGGATAAAGGGTGTGGTCAGTTCAAGTGTGGTAAAACACATGTGGAGAAGTGACAATATCAGCAGAACAACAGAAGGAGGCTGCATCTGGCAGGGTGCAGAGGTAAACAGCCGATAGCATTTACAGAGGACAGCCGTAATACCCTATAAGAAATATGGTAGAGACCATTGGAAAAACACCAATAATCAACTTCGGGGTTGGGATCTGGGACAACTGCTTCTAGAGGCTCAGAAATGGTATGGTTCCCAACACAGGAGATAGACATGCTTACCTTTATCCCTTTTCTTATGTCTCAAGTGGCTGGAAAACTAAGGAGGCATAACTTATACAAGCAAAATGCCTTTTTTAAAAAAAAAAGTCACAAAAGATGTTTCTGTTGGGATGGTAAAAACTGATCTATGTTTATGATATAAAGTCAGCATTATGATGTGAAATAGGTTTTAGTGATTAAAGTAGTCCAGACAATAAAGCTTTGCTATTTATGTGGGTCATGTCTTCCAACTGGTTACATATAAATACACTGTAATATTATCAGTAAAGCTGAGGAGCACACAGAGAATATTTTATTATCCTCATTTTGTAGATGAGAACATTGACAACCAGAGAGGAAAAAGTCACAGGGGTTTAGAACCCAGTCTATTGATTCAACTTCACCTTTATGCATTGTCTCTTATTTGACTCTTATCTCCTTGCCTTGTAAGGAAGCTATGTCTTTTAAGTTAATGCTGTACTTTCACAATCAAAAAGAATTATAAATTATTTTTTGGAGTTAACTCTAGAATAAGTGGATATATTTAACTGTGTTATATTGTGTTCATGTAGAAATTTTGAGGACTAAGGCTAGAAATCCATTTCATACAACTTCTATACTGTGCCTAATTGCCTTCTATCATAGAAAAGAGAAATCCTATAGGAAGACGATTTTTAGTCTGAAATAAATAATCCTCTCAATTTTGCGTGTTTTCACATCTTGGTGAATATTTTTTTCCCTTTGTGTCAAAATATACCAGCGAGACTCTTTTGGTACAAGTCCTAAAAACTCAGCTCACACAGATTATACAACATAAAAAATGTATAGGCTCAGGAAATGAAAATCTACCTGGAAAGATCAAAGCTTCTGGCACAGTTGGATCCAGGAGTTTCAGAATGTCTTCAGGACTCTTTCTCTACCTTTTCTTGGATCTGCTGTCCTAGAAGTTGACCTTAGTCTCTGGCAAGCTGCCCTATAAAGTAGGAGAAGGACCACCAGGAGATCCAGGCTCACGTTTTACCAGCTTAGTAACTCTATGTGAAAGATACTCTCTTTCCCAATTCAAACAAACAAACAAAAGTTCTAGGCTTGAGTTCATTGGCCTGTATCAGGTCATTTGGCCATATTTAAACCATGGTATGTAGCTCTGACTAGCCATATGCTAATCTCTCAGTCCTTGGACTAGTCTCAGACCCCTTTAATCACATTGTCTGAGCATGAGGTGGGATGACCCACCAGAAAAAGATCAAGGTATCAGTTAGCAGAAAGAAAAAATAGATGCTGGGCATACTCAAGCAATGAAGTCATTCCTTCAAGTTTAAATAAAGTGATGTGTTTTTTGATGTATTTGTAGGAGAAAAATAGAGAAAAAAAGTAGTTTTACAAGATATACTTCCTTGAGAGATGTAAGTTGATAATACTTACAGGATATTAATGAGCTATTCATATTTGATATGTCAAAATAGAAAAATATTTGTTGAGTAACAGTACCGATCATAGTATTCCAAAGCCTAGTCTTCCTTTAAAGGTTGTAAATAAAGAATAAGTATTAACAAACTGGTTAATTAGTGTTATGTCCTCACTTATATTGGCAAATGAAAAATAAGTTTAAAGGGAAGTTTATTTAAATTCCTTTTATTTCTGCTGGTCGTGACATATTTTTATACTTAATTTTCAGAATATATATATTCCTTGCCAAAATATACTCTATAAAGTTCTGGAAGCTTTTATTTGATTTTTTTTTAACATTTCATTTTTCACTATCACCATGCTGAGAAAACAATTCAGAAAGGACATGTCTGTAAGAGTTGACACCTTGATATTCTATATTCACAGACTAGAAGTGTTATGCAAACAGAAGAGCTCTGGGTGAAAATTAGTTTCCTACAATCCAGTCAGGTTGATGGGCCACACTGAGGCATAATTGAACAGGGGCCATCAAAATGGATGATTTAGCATTTGTGCCTTAGAATCAAATAGAATTGGGTTGGGTCACAGCTTCATTACTTACCAGCTGTGTGACCTGGAACAGTTTGCCTCACCAGTCCCCAGTTTCCTCATCTTTGAAGTTAAAATCAAACGGTCTTCTTCCAAAAATTGTCAGGATTATATGAAATTAAGCAACTGAAACATTCATTATAGTTCCTGGTACAAAATAAGTATTCAGTTTGTCATTCTTTATTTTAGTACTTGAACACACAAAGTAATGACTTCTAAACCTTAGTGATTCAGGGCATAACCTTTCCAGCTGGCTGTTTGAAACTGTTTTATTTGCTCTGTCAGTGGACTACCTTCTCATTAATGAAGACATTTGGAAATACACCATTCAGTCCTAATTCGAGTGAATTAGATTTTCATCAGCTTCAGTGTGCACATGACTGTAATTAACAAGTAAAATGAACACATACCATTTAAAATTGATTAAAGTGTGGGAGAAAAATTCCATTTGATCACACGTAAAACTCTGTATTCATGTTTACTCACTTAGTGGAAGACATGTGGGGAGAAGTACTTACTTGCTAATGTGTCAGCACATCGCAAATGAAACTGCTTGTAACCTCCTGCTGCCATCATTATGAAATGTAGGCAACATTAATTGAAATATCTGAGTGCTTAGTGTCACAAACTGTGAGCCAGGTGTGAAAATCCTTTGTATATTTTATTATTTGTTTTCTCCATTATGACTATTAGAACATCAGGTTTTCATTTATTGCTTGTCCTGTTTTGATAATTATTACAGTAAATGGTTTCTCTAAAATATGCCTAGGAGATACCATGAAAGAGTTAATATCCCCAGTCTGTGCCAAGTGAACACAAGGAAATTAGTTGTTTGCAATAAAGTTTCAAAACTAGACAACCACAACTCCATCTTCAAAGGACTGACATTGTGAGACTGAGTGGAATCCTATAATGTTTTTTTGTTTGTTTGTTTCTTTTTTTAACATCTTTATTGGAGGATAATTGCTTTACAATGGTGTTAGTTTCTGCTTTATAACAAAGTGAATCAATTATACATATACATATGTTCCCATATCTCCTCTCTCTTGCGTCTCCCCCCCTCCCCCCC
>RJWK010015644.1:0-36193 GCA_004363435.1 Platanista minor
ATGTTTAAAAAAAAAAAAAAAAAAAACCTGTACCCCCTGCATTGGAAAGCAAAGTCTTAACCACTGGAAGTCCCTATTTTTATTTTTTAATGAGCTTTATTGAGGTATAATTGATATACCAAAAACTGGATATATTTAATATATACAATGGATGAGTTTGGACATAGGCAAACACACATAAAATTATCACCACAATCAAGGCAGTAAACACATCCATCACCTTCAAAAGTCTCCTTCTGTCCCTTTGTTGTTGGTGGTGTTTTCTTGTGGTAAGAACACTTAACATGAGATCTACCCTCTTAACAAGTTTTTAAGTGTATAATGCTGAATTGTTAACTACAGGCACTGTGCTGTACAACAGATCTCTAGAACTTACTCATCCTGCCTAACTGAAACTTTATACCTGTTGAACAACTCTCCATTTTCCCCTCTTTCCAGGCCCTGGCAACCACCATTCCACTCATTTCCAATGAGTTTGACTGTTTTAGATACTTCACATAACTGGAAACATGGGCTATTTGTCCTCCTGTGACTGGCTTGTTTCACTTAGGGTAATTAATGTCTTCCAAGAACTCACCACTAGAAGTCACTCATTAAATGTGCATGGTATGTGTCCCGGGGTAGGGGAGGCAGGTGATGATACATGAAACTACTTTGGTAAAATATTAATAATTGTTAAGGCTTAGTTGTGGATAAGTGGGAGTCAATTTTACTATTTTTCTACCTTTGAGGTCATTCTAAATTTTCTTTCTTTCTTTTTTTTTTTTTGGCTGCACCACTCAACACGTGCGATGATCTTAGCTCCCCATCCAGGAATCAAACCCGTGCCCCTGCAGTGGAAGCACAGAGTCTTAACCACCAGACCACCAGGGAAGTCTCCCATTCTAAATTTTCAAAAAAAACTCACTGACCTTCATCCGTCCTTCTATTCAGTTGAGATAGATACATTTTTTTTTCCCCCAATTGGCTAGCTCATAGCTAATTCAATGTTAGATACTTCTTAAATTTCTGGTCTCACTCACTAACCTTTCTGCACCATCTTTTTCCTCTCTACACTCAAAATATTTTCTTTGATTCATCCTTTGTTCTTTTGTGTAAACACAGATATTTATGCAGGTGCATATACTCTCCACCTTTAAAGTAGATCTCAGCCAGAATTACTGAGCAACAGAGACCTTGGTTTCTCTTGTTCCTTCTCTTTTATTCAGAGGAGGGCTAAACTCATTGACTATCAGACATCTGCCTCTGCGAGCTAGTGATGCTTGAGGGTAACTATTCACTCATGGTTTCACTCACTCATTCGACTAAGTTTGTTGAGTAGGAACTAAATGTTAATATTGTGCTAAGAGCCAGATACACAAAGAAGACTGGACACAATCTACATCTTTACTACACAAAACTGGGTGGCAACTCAATAACAGACATGGGTTTTAGTAGTTTGTAGTATTCTCAGATGAAAGAAGATGGATCCCAAAGCTATTCAGATGAACTGGAAGGGAAAATATCTTGGAGGAAGTACTTACTTCCTGAAGACAGCAGTAAAAAAATGAATACAAAGGTGGGAGGAGGCACTCTTGTTATAGAGGACAACACAAGAAGAGGCATAAAACAGACAAACAAGGTAGTGTATGCAGAGAACGATAAGCAGTTAACTTTTAATACAGCATAAGGTAGGATGTATGGTATGACAAGAGATGAGGCCATAGGCAAGATAACAGAGAGCTTCATATCACATGTGAAGGATCTTGGATTTTATCCTGTTGGTAATTGGAAACCAAATGTTTAAACAAGTAAATGATGTGATCAGATTTCCATTCGAGACAGATCACAGTGGTCACTCTATGCAGGCTTGATTTCAAAGAATTAACAGTAAAAATCCTGTTAGACCAGATGAGAGATCATAAGGGCTTAAAGTTGGGCAGTGAAAAATAAGGATGAAGGAAAGGGTAAACGTTGTTTTAAAAGTCTGTTCATAAATGAAGCAGCGTTTAATATTTGATTACATGTGCAAAACAGGATAGGAGTGCAGTGAGGGAAAAAGCAAAGGATTTTTAAATTAACTGACCAGGTAAATGGCTGTGCTAACAACAGCTAAAGAGAATATTGAAGGAAAAAGATGTTTAATTATATTTATGATTTCAGTTTGGGATATTTTCTTAGGATTGTTTTGTGGGATAAGTGAAGTAAGAATACTTAATGTTGGGTCTGGCATATAGTAAATGTTTCATATATGCTACCTATGACATAGGTACTTATGGTAAATAAAGGAGATGATCAATAGGCAGTTGGCACAATTTTGCAAATTGTGATATCACTTGGGAAAGTCTGAAGGAAGATACACATTGGGAACTCTGTGTCGTATTTGATATTATGATTCTAAATAAGTTGAACAGGAAGAGCATGTAGAATAAAAACATAAACACAGAAAACTAAATGAGATAACAACAAATAACAGGCTACAGTCGGACCTTTGGCAAACACAAGTTCTGGGTGAGCAGAGAGAAGGAACAGCAAGCTTATATGAGAGAATGTAATTTCACAGACTCTAAGGAAATAATATTATGAAAGTGCAAAATAGAGCAGAGAGGTCCAGTAAGATGACCCAAACAGGACTGCTTACTTACTACAAATAGAAGGACATTAGTGAGCTAATTTAGAAGAATTACAGTGGAGTGATGATGATTGAAAACAGATTAGAGCAGTTTTCACTGAGAATGGAAGGTTAATAACTAGACATAATGAAGGTACACCAAACTTTCAAAAAGTCCTAATAAAAGAGGAAAGAGAGGGTGAGGGGAGAGTAGGGAAGGAAAGGGAGTGTCAAGGTAGTGATTTTGGATGGGGAAGGCTTGGGTGAATTTACAGAAGGAATTTAACAGGAAATGAGAGTTTGAAGGGGCAGAGGAAGGAATAACTTGATGGAGGAGGGCCAGAGGAAGCAGAAGATGAAGCTGTTAGAAAAGGCAAATGAATGTAGCAAAGAACACAAAATAAAGTGAGTTTTTCATATTTGGTTATTTGAAATACATCTCTGGCAGCTCTGCAGTCATACCAAGCTGCTTAAACTTCTTTTTTTTTTTTTTTTTTTTTTTTTTTTTTTTTTTTTTTTTTGCGGTACGCGGGCCTCTCACTGTTGCTGCCTCTCCCTTTGCGGAGCACAGGCTCCAGACGCGCAGGCTCAGTGGCCATGGCTCAGGGGCCCAGCCGCTCCGCGGCATGTGGGATCTTCCCGGACCGGGGCACGAACCCGTGTCCCCTGCCTCGGCAGGCCGACTCTCAACCACTGCGCCACCAGAAGCCCTGCTTAAACTTCTTAATGATCAGAACCATTATTAACATGGAGACAAGCTAATTTCTTTAAAAAATATAAACCAAGTATTAAAAGGCAAAATATACTAAATGTATTCATATACTTCCTTATCTGGCCTTGAATGATTATGCATGAACTGTCTAACTGAGCTGAGTTAAGGAATTGACCTGGTTTCAACTGAAGTAGCTAAATTCTTTCAATTCATTGTTGGACTTGATTTTTAAAAACCTGCCCTGAAAATATTCTAAAGAGTTATATTTCCAGAATATTATAGCTCTTTATAATGAACTATTAGTACAGAATAAGTTTTCCATCTCCCATATTAATTACGGAAATAAGTATTTTTTTCTAAAATGTAAATGTTTGTGTATATAATGACAGTTAAAAGTATAAAGTTTCTGTCCCCAAGTCAAGCTTTAAAAAACATATAACTTGTTTTACTAGTGGGATTTATCACTTTCAGACTATTGTAACAGAGTGAAGCCAAAAGATGAATCAATGCCTATTCTATATTAAACAGATGTTTTTGTCATCCAGAATTTTCCTTACTCACAGAACAGAAGCCTCTATTAAAATCAGGTCCCACATTTCAAGAACTGAAGTATTTTTTTCTCTGTGAGTAATGTAATCACAAATTATGTATTTAATGATATTTTCCAAATGTTGTCTTATTTGGCTTTTCTAGATGAAACAAAGGAAAACAAATTACCAATAGAAAAGTAAATTACCCCTCCCAGAAAAAAAACCAACAAGATGAGCATTGGTAGTAAAGACACAGAAAAGCGCTTAGAGATGAGATTTACAACTTGGCAGACAAGATACCTGAACATGACATTTTTAGAAGACAGTGATTCAGTGCCATGGGATTGTAAGCAACATTATTAATGCCTCCAAATCAAAAAGAAACTAAGAAACTGCTATGACACAGTGGCCCATATTCTTCACGTTAGAGTACCGTCGTCTAAATTTCCTACAGGGAGTGCTTAAGATTGAATCACAAAACAGTAATTTCTAGGTAAAAATTCTACTGGAAAATGATACACCCATAGTTTCATGCAGACGACATGCCTAAGAAATTATATCAAATTATGAATTATAAATTCTCACATTTAATCGACTGGGAAATGTACATTTCATTGTATTTCTAACTGCTATATTAATCTTCTATATCTCAGTGTAGCAAGACAGCCAAATTAAACATTTTTAAAGCCACAGTCATATATTCAGGTTTTAAACTAAAAGTAGTCCCATCTTAGAGAAGCAATAGTCTAATTAATTATAACCTTAGGGATGACATTTTCCTTACTGTCTTAATACCTTTCTTAAGCACTTGAAAGAAAATTTTAAATTACTCCACCTATTTCTGAGGTGGAATTGAATCATTCCAGTTGGGTTAGACCAAATTTATTTTAGAGAAGTTAGTGATGTGGAAATCTAGTAGGCTCCAAGGATAAAATATATATTGAACAAACAATGTTGCCCAAACCAACTGATCCTTTTTACTGTCAAATATAGATGGAATATATTTTATGATAGCTTATTCTAAACCAGTACTTAGAAGTGCCTGCATTTCCATGTTTCACTAGTTAAGGAGAAGTTTGGTTCTCTTTCAGAGCTTTCCCCAAATCTCTTTATAAAATTTACCATTCAGGAATTCATTTAGAAAGCATGAAAAACACTCACTCGTATTTCACAGTTTCAATTGAAAACTATAATACGGTTATTGACAATGATAAATAATAACACTATAATATAACAACATTGCTGAGACTAAACCAAGAAAACACAGTAAAATAATCACTTGCTGATTAAGATTGGAAATTAAGTTGTATTAGGGGGCAAACTGGCCTGCATGATAATAAAGGAAAGCATCATACTCTGCCCAAATTTTCTTTCCTTCTTCCATAAAACTGAGTTATAAACAAAATCTCTCTTTGATGTAAGAATGAGACAGAAGCATTTTAAAATAACAATTTTAAATTGCAGCATTCAAATTTAATAATTTCTAAGACTATTTTTTATACCAAAAGAAAGAGCATATAAGCATCTGTTGTGATCAACAGAGCAACAACACAAAAAGAAGTCTAAACCTAAACATATTACTATTATATATAGGAAAAAAAGAGAAATGAAAACAACATAAAATAGGAATTATAATTCACAAATTAGCTGATATAGATGTTAATAAATGACATAGAATGATTAAAATAAAAAATGTGGGTTTATCAATGTTCTTCCCAGTTAAAAACATTTATCTCAATGATTTGCCATATATTGTTTATAATGTTGGCTATATTCAACCCTTAATTTGAATACAGAAGCTTAAGGAAGAAAAAGTATTGGTAGTTTTATTGAAATAACAGACAATTTTTATGAGTAAACATTCCTAAATAATGGAGAAGCTTCTTAAAATGTGTCTTCTATGACACTGCCAAACAACGGGCTTTTTAAAATATATATTCCGGTTAACAGAACATTGCCAAGAGAAGTAAAAAAAAAAAAAAAAAAAAAAAAAAGTTGCTTAATATGATCTAAAATGGATATTTTTAATCTATTCCATCAATAGCTAAAATCATATTTAGTGACACACTATTATTAAATTCATAAGGAGAAATGCTTTCTTTTCTTAAAAATTTTATGTTTTTCTGAATGTGTTATCCAGTGCAATTTGACAGGAAAGAATACATCAAGTACAGATTTGGGGAAATAAATGGCAAAACTATCATTTTTTTGATGATATGACCATTCATGAGGCAACCAAAAAAAACTGGCTATTTATGAGAATGTGTAAGAAAGTGTTCAAACTGAATAATGAAAAATTTTCCTTTCCTATATATCACTTGTCAAGAATACAAAGAAAATAATTCATAGCCACAAAAATATAAAATATACAAAAATAAAATTACCAAAAATTGTACAGGACTGATATGAAGCAACACACACATACACACATATACACACATGTGTGCACATGCACACAAACACACCATAAAAGAGCAACATCAAACACCAGATAACTAGATGGAAAAACACATGCCACGCTCCATAGTGAGATAACTCCTGATTATAAAGATGGTAAATCTGCTCACACTATTAACCAAATGTTATTCAATTAAATTCCCAATTTTGCAAATACACCTTAACATGCTCAGCGTTTGACTTTTTTTTAAAAGACTATATTAAAATTCCAAGTGAATTCAAGATTATTAATAGTACTGAACACATGTATACATGTAAGGAAGCCTACTGTGATCATAAATTCAGCTAATAAACTAACATGTTTCATTTAGTCTAAATTTTTTAAATTTTAATTCAGATTTATAAGAACTCATAAATAAGTTAACCTTTCTATGCCCCCTTTTCATTGATTTCATAAATGGCCATTGTGAAAGAAAGTACCAAAAAAAAAAAAAAAGCTGTCTATTATAAAGGTCATGTTGACACTGATAACAATCTATGTGTACTTAAGAATCAATACATGAGGAGGGAAGGGAGGGTGGGATGAACTGGGAGATTGGGATTGACATATATACACTACTATGTATAAAACAGATAACTAATGAGAACCTACTGTAGAGCACAGGGAACTCTACTCAGTGCTCTGTGGTGACCTAAATGGGAAGGAAATCCAAAAAGGAGGGGATATATGTATAAATATAACTGATTCACTTTGCTGTACAGCAGAAACTAACACAACATTGTAAAGCAACTACACTCCAATAAAAAAAAAAAAGTAGCATGAGGGAGTTCCTTGATGGTGATGAAACAGTTGTGTATCTTGTGTATTGTGGTAGTGATGACATGAATCTACACAGGTGATAAAATTACACAGAACCACACACACACACACACACACACACACACACACATACACAGGTCTGCAATTTCCCGGTTTTGATAACACTGTAGTTACCAATGTTTTAAACTCTTTGCCTGGTAAATTGTTTATTTCTGTTTCGTTATACAAAGCTATGTAAGACGATGACTGGGGGAAACCAGGTGAAAAGTAGTATTTTTGCAACTTTCTGTGAGTTCAGAATTATTTTCAAATTAAAAAGTTAAATGAAGAAAACAAACAAAAAAGAATCAATACATGATCAACATTTTATCTAGCTCTCCTTCTTTTAGATTGCTATTTGATTCAACTACTCGCAAAAAAGCTTATCACTATTTTCAATTCTTCCATTAGACATAAGCCAAAAGAAATGACCAAAAAGAGAAGGGGATTGTCAACCTTATTGCCCAACCCACATTCCCCAAACATAGACATTTCTGGCACTCCCTTGACTAAATCTAGATTTTAAAAGATGATTATTACAGGCTAGTGCCATGCTTTTCAATTATTTCAAACCATGGCTTTGTTTGATAAACAAACGAGCCAAAAAACATTTCTCCAGAGATCATGAGAGATTTTCTTTGTGGGCATACCTTTTTCTGAAATCTACCCTTAGCTAAGAATCACAGCCCAAGGTCTGTAGATCTGAGTTGCTAAATTCTTCAGAGAGTACCAAAGAGTTAAAAGCTAAGATTCATTGCATTTCATTCTTACAGTTGTCCAATATTTAAAACAAAAGTTTGGTTGTTAGCCTTTCTGATCATCTGATCTTATCTCTCTGTGCGTGCGTGTGTGTGTGTGTGTGTGTGTGTGTGTGTGTGTGTGTGTGTATGAAATTGGTGGCCTTCCTTAGTGCAGGAACTCGTGTTGGTTTGCACTGAATATTCTTTTTTCAGTAACCCTTGTCAGTAACGTTAATGGAATATCACAATAAATATTTATTAAGATAGAAAAAGATAAACAATAATATTTGTTGAATAATTAATTCTTTTAAAAATTTATTAAAGCCCTTTCATTAGGAACAAATTCATCTTCATTCCAGCAACAGCACAATTTTATCACCTTTAATCATATCCACTTCAAACTAAATCTTCACAGACTGAAAATTCTAGTTTTGTCACTCTGCAAGCACATGAAAACCGTTTCCTCCCTTGAACCACTTAAGTCTGCTCTCCTTTGAACTAACCCCATTGCTTGGATCACACCCATCAACAACGAAAGCACAAAATGCCACCTCTTCTGTTGCCTCTCAGGCCATCTGCAGCTAAATTGGCTCTGCATGAATCACCCCCATGAATCATGTTTACATTTATTAAGATAACAGAGAACAAATGATAACAAAAAGTGTATTACAAGTGATAAATATGTTACCAGAAGCCATACAAGATATCAATGAAACGTCAGGAAGGTAATATGGGACTATGCCTTACCTGTCAAAAGTTATTTCTAAAATAAATGGACCTTAGCCAGCATGGCCAATGCTTTCATTTTGGCTGTCTTAATGATCAAAGCAAATCATTGCACGATTGATTCAGCTGTTTCAATCACAATGAGGGCCAAAATGAATGGATTAGATGTTCAGCTGTCCTGATCATCCAAAGGAAATAGATATGGTCTGAGAGTTTAAAAAAAAAAAAAAAGTAGCTGCAATCTAGTAATAGCTTAAAGTGACTAAAATTGTGCCTTCATATGGAACAAACAGTCCGTAGATTATAACCAGTCTACGAGTCATATTCACCCACTATCAAATTATCTGACTCTGGATTTCATAATTGAATGTAATGATAAAAATATGATCACTAACACTAACTGGAGCCTTAATGTATTTCACGAATTAGTTTAAGTGCTTCATAGGTCTTGATTAATTCAACCTCACAACAATCCCCTGAGACGGGTATAGTTATTACCCACATTAAAGATGAGGAAACCAACATATGAGGTCACACTTGTGTGAGGTCATATAGCTAACTGTGCAAAATTGCATAGCTAGTAATTGAGTCACTCTACTTTCAAGCCTTAATTCCTCATAATATGACTAAAACACTTAGTTGAAATAAATATTAAGACACAAATTAATGTAATAGAAAGTCAATTTCTATTTATATTGATGTAAATTAAGAATATAAGCCTTTTAATTGTAATAATTAAATTATAAAAAGTGAATAATGTATATATTATATTTTAGTTATAATGCCAGTAAGGCAAGGTTATGTGTTAATACTATAATATATACTAATAGTACGTACTCAACTTCAGATTATCCAAGATAATCTGGAGTAAGGGTCATGGATAAACCCAAATCATAGGTAATACTAAACTATATTTAGCTCTGGATTATCTGAGAATACATAAACCATAGCTAAGGTGTAGGAGAACCCTGGCATTCACTCATCTCCCCAGCAGGGCTTGAAATTAGACAGCTTCTTGCCGCTGAACACTTCAGAGCTTAAAGGAGGTTCAGTAAAGTGTTGGGGGCTGTGTCCCATGGGAGACATGAAGGAACTCTTTCCTTCCTCAGTCAGGACAAGAAAAAGGTGTCTACAGTATATAGGCCATAATTAATCAGCTAAGAAGTATCAAGCCCAGAACTACTGACACTTGCCTCAACCCAATTATCTGATCTGACCATAAATGGAGTGGAAATAATGATGGGAGAATTAATATATAGTTTGGAATAGGGAAGGCCTTTCTAAACAATGTCACAAAAGCGAAAGTCATAAAAGAAAAAAAGTCAATAAAGTCAATGACTTAAACCCCAATTTTCTATACTTCAAAACCGCCATAAACAAAATCAAAAGATAAATGACAAACTGTGAAAATACTTGCAATTCCTATGACATATTACAGACAAGAGCCAATTTACCTAATATATAAGGAACTCACACAAATCAACTAAAAAAAGAGAAACAAGAGAAACATGAAAAGTATATGACCCAATTGTTCACACATAGACCCACACACATGTTATAAAGGACTCCTAAATAGATGAAATAATACTCCACATCACCCATAAGGGAAAAATAAATGAAAACTACACTGATATACCAAGTAACCCAAAATTCAACAGCAAAAAATTAAAAACTGATTTTACACTATTAGTGAAGTTTTCAGAGAAACGGGAACTATTTTGCAATTTCTTGAATTGGTGGGAAGAAAAAATTTGGCAATATTTAACAAAGTTACAGATGCATATACTTTTTGACACAGTGATTTAATTCTAGGAATTTATCTTGCTGAAAAATTTTCACATTTGCAAAATTATATTTGTATAGGATTATTCACTGTAGCACTGTTTGCCACAGTAAAGAGACTGGAAACCATATAAATATATAGTAGGAAGGAACAAAATAAAGTATACACTATTCAGACAACTAAATACTATCCACATATAATAAAAAATGAGGAACTTCCTTATGTATTGATATTTATATGTATAACATGCTACCATTTATATGAGAAGCATGACTTTACTTTCATATGCTTAAAATTATCTCTGGATAAATGACCTCCGGAAGGATTCCCCCAAAACTAGTAATTTGGAGCTTTCCTTGGAGGAGAACTAGGAAACCAGGATACTTTTACCATAGATTATTTTTGAAGTTTTTGAATATGGAACTATGTAAATGTCTTAACTATTTCATAATTTATGTAAAAATAATAATCTGATTTTCAGACCTGAAAATCAGTGCTTCATTTATTCCCTGATTAGGAGACTGAGACACCTTTCATGAGGCCAAATTTAAATTCATGATTTCTTTTCCAGTAGTGTACATCTTAGCAAAAGACTGTTAAGGAGGAGCGAATCTTTTTTTTTTTTTTTGAATGTTTTTTTTAATATACTTTACTTAACATTCTTGTTTTATATATTGAACTCCCCAAAAGTACTTTGATGTCCCATTATTTAGTTATACTTGTACAGAAAACAGCATTTTGGCATCATCTAGGGCAAACATGTCTCAGAGAAAGTATCTCTCAATAATAGTATATTTCTCCAAAAATGTTTTAATAAGAGCTACATCATGATCTAGAAATAAAATGAAAGCTAACTTTCCTTCTTCTTTATAGACAGACCTATAGCAAAAGCTATTCCAGAAACTAAATTTCAAAAAGAATCCCTTTTGCATGGAAGAAATATATATGTAGCAGAGAAATCATCAGGTGATAGGCCAGTATAATAAATTACACTCTCAACAAATTGAGTAAAAGGACATGAAATAAGTTGAATGAAAGTTGAAATCCTAATTCCACATTTATTTCATTAATATTCATTCTACGGAAACTATCTTTAGCTTATCCGTACATCAGAGTATGTAGGGCTTACCTATGTGTGTGACCAAAAAAAAGAAGAAAAAAAAAAAAGGCATGAAGAAGACTGTAGGAGCTCCACTGAAGTCACTTTATGCTAATATCAGTATTTTGAGAAATGAGTTGTGACCATTCAATTTAGATGCATTATACTTGTTTAAACTGCTGTGTTTGTGTTCCCTTTCCATTTTAAAATTCAGTCATATTTTAAAATTCACTCTGTCCCCCACTCATGTACTAATGAAGGAAATGCAAATTTGACACACTTTACTAAGAAACTCAAAGTGAATTTAGCTAGGATCAAACGAAACTCAGATCTCCTCCTCAGTCCTTTCCTCCTCAGAGAATGTGTTTGTGATTTTGGACTCAGTAAGGATTTTTCTGACCTTTAGCTGTCTGCAATTATTTTTTGGTACCCCCTTTTTCTGGATTATCCAACTGTTTAATATCTTCTCACAGAGTCTCTTGGCCTTTTAAAGTTTAAAAAACCTAGGAGAAAAGAAGTTTGTGATTCACCATAATTTTACAGGAACATATAAAAGGTCAAAGGACCCAAGCCCAGAGATGACAAGATAGCTCACTGGCAAATCAATACTAGTCATTGTGTTGACCATGACGAAAGATTTATGAGCAAAGGGCAAATCAGTTAGAGGGTTCAGGGAAACCTTGTGCTTGGGCAAGACCACCCTCTCTGCTCTTTTGTCTCACCTGAAAATCCACCTGTCTTGCATCACAGTTCTCAATATAAACATCACAAAATACAAGTCTAAAGTCAAGTTTTAACACAACATACTTTAAATGCAAGTTTTCCCATTTATTTTCAATTAAATCAATAAAGCATGCATTCAGTAAATAATACAGAAGTTAGGATGGTCTCATGGTTAAATAATTAAAGAATCCAGCTCCCACTGGGGTATGAGTAACACCTTGAAATTACTCCAAACCAGTCTCTGGAAAAAGGAGGGTGTAGGGTTAAGTGCACCGCCAAAAGGTGTGTGCATTATCTTAATGGGTCAATGCTATTTTAAAAGATACGTCTACATTTTAAGTAATTTTGTTAAACTAAAATAACACTTTATTAGATATGTTATACTTGTAGAGGTTGAAGAAAAAAAAATTGGTCAAAATTTGATTTGTTTACAATTCTGAGACTCTCCCTAAGGACTTATTTCAAAATAGTCTTTAGGTATATATGTGTTCTTGCACTTTCTAATAAGGGAACCACTAGTGTGAATTATTATGAATTATGATGTGCTATAAGTATAAAATTCACACAGATTTTGAAGACTTAGTATGAAAAAAAGATGTCAGTCTCATTAATAATTTTTATATTGATTATACCTTAAAACGTGATTACCATTTTAGCTATTGAAGTGAAATATATTTGAAATAAAATGTACATTGAAATAAAATGTATTATTAAGATTAATTTTATTTTTTTATCTTTTCTTGGTAATGTGGCCACTATAAAATTAAAAATTACACATGTGGCTCACATTTGTACACTACAGTATATTTCTATTTTCCTTTATGTATATATGTTTCAGTGTGTGTGATATGTATGTGCACGTGTGTGTGTGTGTGTGTGTGTGTGTGTGTGTATATATATATATATATATATTTCCCAAAGAAAAGAAAAATGTTTATTGGAAAGGAATTGACTAAATGATAAAAAAAAATACTTTCATAAAGTGGGTAGAATTTTGGTTTTAAAGCCACTATGAAAACTACAGAAACAAATGCAGTCTTGGAATGGCAGAGGTTCAAGAATAGGTCACTGGAAGCTAAGCATAATACCCAGCATGTCTGGGAAGGCTCCAGAGGGGAAAGTGATACCATGTCTACATGTTTTAATCCCCCAGTAGCACAGGCAGTCGCTCTGGAAGACTGCAATAAGCTGCCTTTCCAGATAAGGTAATACAAGTGCTTATGAAGAAAAGCTTTAAAATCCATGCAGTAAATCACTAAAAAAACAATGTGTTCAGAATTCTGAAGGCAAGTAAATTAGTTTTCCTGGATTATGGTAGTGTGCTCTACTTTGCTGGTTCTTAAAGGTAGCCCTTAGAGACTCTGAAATATTGGAATTCCGCTTATTTCTATGTAACATCAACTGGACACTTAAATTAGCTCCAAAGATTTCTCTTCCTCTGCCAGTGCCCTAGGATGAGGCTTCATCCTGCCACTAAACACTAGGGAGATGGTAAGAAAGATATAAATGTAAAATCTAATTAGTAATCTCTTTTGTAATTACAAACAAACTGCATGTAGGAATCCTTCTTTAGTTAAGTCACTACAAGTCAGACAAGTGAGGTTTGGAGTGACAATTTCCTCTGTGAAGGCAAGACAAATATAAAAAACCAAACGTTTTCTTCTTGTCCAGACTTGGAGATAAATGTCAAATTTCACTGAAATGACCTTTAATCTTATAAATCATCAGTCACATTTTATTGCATTGATGATTTGATTTAACAAATTGTTATTAAAATGCATGCAGATTGGATCCTCTGCACTCCCCAAGCAAACCAAAGTTCAATCTGAAATGTTTCCCTGTGAATACCAAGCACCTCCCGTGTTAAAAAAAATCAATACAATTCTCACTTGTGATGGTGGTGTCTTTTCATACAATTGTTCAGCTAGGGATAAAAAATCTTCAGGCCTATAGAAAATGTTACTTTAGAAATAGAATTTTGGAAACCATAATCTTCGATTCATAGATTCCACAACTATGAGATCATCTTAAGGATTCCAATCTTTTTCTTTTTTTTAATTGGTCTATTTAGACAAGCCTACGCTACGTTCATAGTGTAGTTAAATACCATGCGTTGACTCCTGACATTATGCTGTTATTACCTTAAAATGGAAACATTCATTTAAAGTATATAAGTGGTGTACTTTTTAAGAACCTTTCTGTGGTTTTCCAAAAGCATTCCAAAGAGGTTACTTACGTTGCTTTGAAACTGGTTTGAGTTATGGAAAGGCCATAGCCTCAGACCAGCAGCTGAGACAGCAAAGGAGATGAAAGTTTTTAGCTCAAGATCCAAGGGGAAACACAGCTGCTACAGCTGGCCTGCTCAGATCTCAACACATAGTACAATGATCGAGAAGGCGATAATGCTGTATCTCGGCTTGAAAAGTGCATTAATAAAAACAACTCTAAAATAGAACAGGGAAATCAATTAATCAAATCTAGGCTCCAGGCTGAAAAAAATGAAATGATTAAAAACCCAAAAAAAAGGCAAGTGAAAGGCAAATCCTCTTAAATTCTTGGAGATAAATGCTCCAGAGAAGTGATCTTGACTAAAAGACATCATACAAAGGATAGAATATAACTTCTTAAGAAACCAAGTTTACCTTGGACAGTTACTTCTAAGAGTTTCAAATTACTCTAATGGAAAATGGGAATTTGGCAAATGTGTATCTTCCATAATAGGTGCCAGAAGTGTCTCAGGCCACAGTTTGTTTCTTTTTAATCTCTGTACTGCAGAACACATGTGTTAAGCTGGTAGATCTCAGAGATTCGCTGTGCCACACGTGGACTACCTGAAGCTATACCTCAAAACAGTTGTCTAAGGAAGGCAAACGTGCTTCCAAGAATCTTTCAGGGAAACTGGCAAAATATCTGGATAGGGCATTTTTCCAAAATAATTATAAATATCAGAAAAATGTAAGACTCCTTATCTCATGTTAACACCTTCCTCCGGAGGACTTCAAAGTTCTAAACAGCCATTATCTTATTAAACTTAACAACCCAGTCAGGCAGGTGAGTGAGTGGTATTATTATACCTATTATTACACCTATTTTAAAGATAAGAGCCCTGGCTTGGTAAGGGCATGTAACTTCTCCAAGGCCACACATTAAGTTAAAGTGGAAATAAAACTAGACCAGCTCATTTCAGTCTAGAAATTCTTCACTGTTCATTCAGTGATTTCTGATTTCAGGTAAAAAAAAAAAGTTGATAATTAAAAGCATTACGTTTATATATACATATATAATTATTTTGTTTGTGTAACAACAGTGTGTTTGGAAAAGGGCAACCTGCCAAAAGATTATAAGAATTATCAGACAACTAAGTAGCCTGCTGAAAAAATTTTTTCCATTTTTCTGTCATTTTTTTTCCCATAAAACCCACCTGCACATTTTGAATGCTGAAGAATGTTATTATATTTCTGCAAATGATCTATAGCATCATGGAGGATCCAAGAAATATTCTATTATTTTAAGTTTTCTCAACAACCAAAGAAATGTCAGTTCAAACTGGCCTAATAGCTGTTCTAAAGGAAAAGGAGAGTGTTGTTGATTTTACTTCTTCATCCCATCTACAAAAGTAGAAATATTTACAGAGTTATATCACAACTTCGGTAGGAAATATTTTCATTTCATCCATCACTCATTCAATTACATTTGTTCTAGGTCCCGAAGACAAAGCAGTCAACAAAGAAGATGGAGTTCTTGCCCTTGCCCTCATGGCGATAAGTGCTGAATGGAAAACTAAAGCAGTGTGATGGAGTGAGAGTATGCACAGTGAGGGTGGAGTGAGAGTATGCACAGGTTGCCTCACCCTGGAGGGAAATCAGGGAAATCCTCTTTTTGTGACTTTTGTGCAGCACAGATTTAAAACAAGTAAGGAAGCAAACCAGGTGGACATCTGGGGAGAGAACTGTTCAGGCAGCAGGTGTCCTGCTAGCCTGGAGACAAGTGAGCCTAGTGGGGAAAACAAGGTCAGAGAGGGACTAGGGGAGTGAGAACAGAGATCATATCAGGTTCAGAGTAATGTGCAGACTGAACTTTGACACAAAGTGAGACTGAAAGTCTGCAGGAGTTCAGAGCAGAACATGAAGTGACTTACATTTTAAAAGGATCACTCTAGCTGCCTTGAGAAGAGAAAGGGGTGTTGGGATTGGGCAGGGGCAGAAGTGAGAGCCCACTTAGGTGGTCACTGCAGTAATCCAGGTAAAGAAAATGGTGGCTCGGTTGGCCATGCTAGTGGTGATGGAAAAACAGCATGAGAGCCTGGATACATGTTGATGGCGGAGATAATAGGATTTGCTGATGGATTGAATGAGGCATATGAAAGGAAGAAAAGAGTCAACGATGGCTTTATGGCATTTAACTTGAGCAACTAGAAGACGGAATTTCTATTTACTGAGCTGGGAAGCCTGGGAGTGGAGCAGTCTTCAGTATTTGTTTTGGACACAGTGAGCTTGAGGTGTCTTCTAGATCTTGTAGTAGAGATGTTGAGTTGGCAGTTCGGTGGAGTTCAGTGGAGCAATGCTTTACAAAAACTGAGGTTTAAGGGATCTTCCAACTCCCTTCAGTTACTGGTAGGGAAGCATAACAAGTGTTCTCATAAACACGTTTATTAGAAGCTTTGGCAGGAATCAGGGTCTCCTGAATCCCAGTTCATCTCTTCATTATATCATGTTATTACTGTATTTCTCACTTTCCTCATTACAATGCAGTTGTAGAGATTAAAAATTATACTCCATGCAAATACACAGCACAGTTCCCAGTATACAGAGAGCATTCAATAATTGCTGGCTGTTTTTTACTGGATGTTTACCTATAAAATATGGCTAATAATTCTCATAGATAAGGTATGAATTTATTTGGGAAGGGCACCTGAAAATATGAAAATCAGTTCTATAAAATGTACATTAGTATTATAAACCATTATTGATTGAGCCTCAACAATGTAAGACATGAAAAATACAAAACATAAGTTAATAGAATTATTAAAAAATAAAACAACAGAAAGCATAAACAACTTTTTGTTTGTTTGTTTATTTATTTGTTTGTTTTTGTGGTACGCGGGCCTCTCACTGCTCTGGCCTCTCCCGTTGCGGAGCACAGGCGCTCCGGACCCGCAGGCTCAGCGGCCATAGCACACGGGCCCAGCCGCTCCGCGGCATGTGGCATAGGCACGTAAATCTGCCTATGCCACCCTGTGAGAACTACCTGGGTTGATAATTTGCCTTAAACAGTTGCCACACTCTGCACTGCCAGGCAACTCACGTTTTCTCATTAATATTTTACACCATAGTTATTCAAATTATATGGTTCTTGAAAGTAAAAGTGGCTCATATAACCTCATTAAACATATTACATATTATTATGTCTTTAAACTACTCTGCTCGGACCGGGGCACGAACCTGCATCCCCTGCATCGGCAGGCGGACTCTCAACCACTGCGCCACCACGGAAGCCCTAGACCACTTTTTTAAAAAGGTAAGGTAGCCTTTGCTGTTGAGATTTTGAATTTTTTTTCAGATTAATTCACTTCATTTAACCCAAAATAATTTATAGACTGTCAACCAGCATATTGATTTTTCTATTTAAAAAATACTGAAAATTTAGTGATTTTTCTGAATATAATATACTATACACATTATAGGGAAACACTTATGGGGTGCTCATGCTAGTTATCAATAAGGTTATAATAATCTCTCCATATATTATAAATTTAAGCAATGCATTAAACCAATGTGTGTAGCTTCCAAGAAATTTAAACCATGTTTTAATTTAGCATCAGTTCCTAGGAAATGAAACATAACTTCTAGTATGCATTCCTTTTTAATGGTTTCTATCAATCCCTAAAGCCATTTAAAGATCTCATTTAGTATTACAGGATAGTTATAATTAAGCAAAGCAATTTAATACATGTTAAGCAGAAGTGCAAAGATGATTTGTGAGAAGGAGTACTTTAAACCTCTGAAATAAATTTGACTCCAATTAAGTGAAAATCGTTATCATTATAACAGATTTCTCTTTTCTGTATGGTAATATCAATTCCACTTCCTGTAGTATAACAACATGTATTAAATAATACTTCAAGTGACAAAACTCTTTAACAGGAGACTACCAATTCAAACAATATTAAGAAGTCACCAAACAAAATTCTGGAAGAAAGTGTGGTCAGCATTATGATTTAATTCTTCCTTATTATAATTTTTCATTAAAAACACTTAATGCTTGCCTACTGTTCAAGTCTTTGTGATAATTATTTGATGCCCCGTTATTTTAGCAATGAGAAGGAAGGTGTCTATAAGTGAGACAAAGGAGTTAGGTAGGGATCAAATCATTAAAAACATTGGCTAACAGGCTAAGGGATTTGGACTTTACCATGAGGACAATAAAACTGTATAATATAAGATTACTGTGATGGTTAATTTTATGTGCCAACTTGGCGAAGCAATGGTACCCAGTTGTTTGATCAAAGAGCAGTCTGGATGTTGCTGTAAAGGTATTTTTTAGATGTGAGTAACATTTAAGTCAGTAGACTTTAAATAAAGCAGAATACCCTTCATAATGTGGGTGGCCCTCATCCAGTCAGTTGAAGGCCTTAAGGGAAAAGGTTGAGATCCCCTTCTTCTTACTTCCCCCCGCTCCCCAACACATAAAGGAATTGCCTCCAGACTCAAGATTGTAACATCAACTCTTCCCTGGGTCTACAGCCCTACAGATTTTGCAGACTCACCAGCACCCCAGTCACGTTAGCCAATTCCTTAAAATAAATCTTTCTTTCTAACAACCTCCTATTGTGTACATATCTCTCCTATATAAAGGTTTCCTATTATTTCTCTTTCTCTGGAGAAGCCTCACTATTGTAATCACTTCATAGTCAAGTATAATTTTGTTACAAAATATATATGCCAAAATATGAAGAGTGGCTTTCTCTGTGTGCCAGGATTATGGATGAATTTCCCTTTCTTCATTATCCATTTATGTAGTCCATGATTCTTCTTGGAAGATCATATATTAGTTTTGCTTTTATAAGCAGAAACAAGCAATGAACTCTAAAACTAAGAATCAGAAATTTACAACTTCCAAATAAATCTTTTATGGCAACTGTTAAAATTTTTCTGAAATTGTTTAAATGCTGAAAATTGTATACAATTTTAATATAGAGGCTTGTCTAGTCTAATAAAAAATGCAATGAAGATTATAGGTTCTTCTCATGTATTTCAACTAACTTCTATGGATTTCCAAAATATTAAACATTTCAAAAGGCCTTGACCAAATGAATGAGAAATTTCCCAGGGCACCAAAATTTGCTTATACTTTGATAGAATGGTATAACACAAAAAAGGGTTATAGCTTGAAAGGATGGGAATTGATCAGCAAAATAACAGACAAAAAGAGGGTCGTAAAACAGAAGTTTGTTTGGGATTAATCATCCAAGCACTGTCCACTGAGAAGGGTGCCAATATACAAAAATGTGATTTATCTGGTCCTGGGAGTACACAAAGCACCTATTTTAAAGATGCTACTGGGCTTCCCTGGTGGCGCAGTGATTGAGAGTCCGCCTGCCGATGCAGGGGACATGGGTTCGTGCCCCGGTCCGGGAAGATCCCACATGCCGCAGAGCGGCTGGGCCCGTCAGCCATGGCCGCTGGCCCTGCGCGTCCAGAGCCTGTGCTCTGCAATGGGAGAGGCCACAACAGTGAGAGCCCTGCGTACCTCAAAAAACAAACAAACAAACAAAAAAACTACCAGAGTAAACTAATTGAAATAATAAAAAAGATGCTATCATTAGGTTCAGTAAGCCTAATGCCACTAAACATTTGAATCAGACCTTGACCACTTATTCTGATTCCATGCTCACCCAGCAGCATCCCATAGAGAGTATGTCTTTGTATTATGGCCATAGAGAAAAATTTTGGTGTCTGGAGAACCTAAGTGTTCGAGTTGACATTCTGGTTTATGTACTAGTAAGTCTCCCTGAGCTTGATTAATGTGAGTCTACTCTGAGAAACACCTACTCCTCTTTTTTTTTTTTTTTTTTTTTAATTGAAGTATACTTGATTTACAGTGTTGTGTCAGTTTTAGGTATACAGAAAAGTGATTCAGATATGTATGTATTTTTTTTTCTGATTATTTTTCCTTCTAGGTTATTACAAAATACTGAGTATAGCTCTCTGTGCTATACAGTAGGTCCTTGTTGGTTACCTATTTCATATATAGTAGTGTGTATGTGTTAATCCCAAATTCCTAGTTTTTCCCTCTCCCACCCCTACTTTCCCCTCTGGTAACCATAAATTTGTTTCTATGTCTGTGAGAGACCTACTCTTAGACTGCTAAAAAACAGCTTTCCAAACTAGCAAAATCTGGCAAAACCTGTGCAACCATACATGCAGCAAGGTAAATCTGCCTATGCCACCCTGTGAGAACTACCTGGGTTGATAATTTGCCTTAAACAGTTGCCACACTCTGCACTGCCAGGCAACTCACGTTTTCTCATTAATATTTTACACCATAGTTATTCAAATTATATGGTTCTTGAAAGTAAAGTGTGGCTCATATAACCTCATTAAACATATTACATATTATTATGTCTTTAAACTACTCTGCTCAGGTTTCATGCAGTATTATTACTGCTACAATGAGCATTACTTTAAGCTTAACTTTTTTTATTTTTTATTTTTATTTTTTTTAGAAGCTTAACTTTTAAAACTAGGTCACAGAAAACAGTACAATAAGGAACAAAGTCTCCTTAAAAATCATTAAGCGACCAAAAAAATTTTGATTTAAACTAACATCCTAAGAGGAACAAAGAATTATTGCAAAAGGAACTTGAATTATCACAAACTGCTTACTCACTCAACATAAAATGATGAAAACGTACCAGAATCTTTTTTTTTCCCCTTTTAAACACTAAGGGAAATGAAACTAGGAAACTTCATCCAGATCAAAAATTACTTTTACATGTTGTTTTTATTATTCTAAGAGGAAAAAACATTTTATAAGTTAAGGTATAGTTAGTTCCAAGGGAATATTCAGAAATGATACACTTTCAAAACTTCCTATTTTTTTAAGCTTCATGAGTAGCAAATTACATTCTAAAAGAAAGATCTATTTTCTACATAATCTACATGATGGTTGTAATTCCTTTATGGTTTTGAACATCAGAAATGGGTTTTGAATAGGAAATCTGGATTTGATGTTTCCAGGACTTACTGTAAAAATTTTATAGGAAGCACGAAAACTTCAGCTAACTTGAGAATTATATTTACTTATAGAAAATATCATACCCTAGCAAAAAAAGTATTTAAAAATTCAGGGGAAAAGGCCAAGAACAAGCACATAAACAAAGTGAATAAACATGTCACCAGAAGAATATAGAAGCTATCTAACACTGAATAACTTTCCTATGCTTATTACAAGGATGTCATCTTGGGAGATAAAATATAGTATCATAAATTTAAAGGTCACTGGATTTTTCAAGGTAACCCAAACATTGTAAGGACATACAATTAATTCTCCCAACAGTTAGTGTATAACCAATAATAGCAAGAGTCCCAGCTATGTCTCATAAAGTCTCTCTCTTCTTATGTGCCCTGACCTATAGGTATAGTCCCACTTAAAAAAAACATACACTAAATTATCCAATCTCCTTTGATATATTTTATGTTTAGAGCATACTGAAAGAAAAAAAAGTATTTCTATTTAAAAATTATATTTCATACAATTAAATGAATTATCTATATTTGATCAAAATATATTTTACATTCTGGATAGTAGGCACAATCTATATAAAAGATAACAGACATTTGAAAATTATCACCATTGTTTTCTCTAACCCTAAAGGGCCAGTCCTAAATTCAATGTCTAAACCTTTAAAATTCCTGTTCCAAATTATGCTTCTGACTTTTTTGAACAATGTTTACGGCATTAACTAAAAGCTATTTATATTTGAAATGTTTTAAAACAATTTTATTCATGGTTACATCCATTGGAAAAAAATCTCCAATCACAGCTCAGGTGATAAATATTATTTATGACACTTATTCACACAATATTCATCCTCCTAAAAGCTGTTTTTCAAAGCTCCGAATTGGTAGTATAATCATTAGGAAATAAATCTGTAGAAACAAATGAATGTGACAAGTACTGTGAATGTGTATATAAAAAAGATTGTAGCCTCATAGGCAAGCTTCATTTTTTTCAACTGTTGGACATGGGTGCATATGATATAAGGAAATGTGTTTTTGCAATTGTAGTGGGTTAATCAACAGACTTAAAAAAACTTGGAATTTTGAAAATTTAACTTGTGTATGCTTTAGGCCATTAGCCATAAAGGGTTAACTTAAGGGTCAGGCATCAACCAAGTCCTGATTATGAGCCTGATGTTTGGAAGTGTGCCTATTCTTACAACAGACCCACAGAAATCAGCTCTAGATATTCCTGCTTTTAGGTATGAGAAAACAGACTTGAAGAGGTTAAGGCAGTGGTCTTCCAAGTGTTGGTTCTGGACCAGCATCGGCATCGTAGAGGAACATTTTAGAAATTCAAACATTCAGACCCAACTCCAGACTTGCTGAATCAGAAACTCCAGGGGTATGGTCAGCACTTCAGGTAATGCTGACACACTAAAATTTAGAACAATCAAGGGGCTGAGGTATTTTGCCTAACATTACACATCTAATCATTGGTGAGGCTGGAGGGGCCTCTCTCTTTTAAATTTCATGCTTTAAGCCAGTACCTTCTATATGGCCTTCGGTTGAAGGCAACCCTTTTTGTTTCAAATTCTTATTTCTTTCTAAACTGGATTACTCTTGATAAAGAGAGTATACTGAACATAATGAAATCTTTGATGTTGCAGAACCTTACAATGCCTCAAGGTCAGCTTTCTGACAAATGTTCAACTGTCATGTAAAACACAGGAAACATTCCTGATATACTGTCAAGATTCGAGATGGAAATATCTGACGCCTCCAGCTCCCAGCTGCTGATCTGGCCAGACAGCTCTCCATCCCATCTTTCTCAGCCTTCAAACAGGTCTTCTTCATTAAATGGGGGGTGGAGGTAAGCAGCATTTTAGGACTGGTGCTCTAAGATAAGGAGACCGTTCTTTAAAGTTAGGAAGCGAGCAGAACTGGAGCCATTCATTCTCTTAGAGGACACACTGGAGGAAATCAGTAACAAACAAAAGGACCCCACACCTCACAATAGCTCTATCATTCACCTCTTCAGTCATCCCAGATCCTTCCTTCACCAGGACCCAAAGCAGACTTTTGATGTACTATGCCATTAACTGAGCTGTTGTCACAGACTAGCCCTGACGGTGCAACCAATTGGTGCTACCAGGGTCTCAGCACCTGCAAATCTTGAGAAAGTAGGAACTTGCAATCGGTGAGAGAAAGTGTCCACAAGCACTTTGCTTAAAGGAATACATATGTATGGCCAAGTCTAGAAGTCAGGTTTCTACAACTTAAGTAAGTAGAAGAGAGTGCCAAAGACTGACCATCATTACCTCAGGACATACCTGGGAACTGCTAATAAATATCCCAAACTCTTCCTTCTTCCTCAACATACACAAACCGACCACTCATTCATTCAACAACAATTTGAGCCATGCCAGGTTCTAGGTAAATTGTATGGAGGCAGGGAGACCAGTGACAGACCCCTGAAGCAGTGCAGGAGAAAGTCACTCATGCCAAGGTGGTCCTAGTAGAGATGGAGAGAAGTGTTATAGATGGAGTTTGGGTGTGTTTGGAAGTAGAGTCTTTCTGATGGATTTAAATATAAGGACAGAGAGTTTGAAGTGTAGGTTTCAGAGGAAGTACAATTTCCGAAGGGATAAGATCTAGGATAGGACCAAGGAAATGTAAAGGAAAAGATCACTGTAGATAAGGTGGTCAGGGAATTGAAAGGCCAACGTGTTGACTAGGTCATCTGATGTTTAAATCTACAAGATAGTGACAGATGTCAAAATTAAAAGAAAATCAATAAATAAGGTGTTAAAATTATTACTGCATGAGTAATTATTACCCCTCCCTATCTGTAGGTTTGCAAATTCATGGATTCAGCCTATCATGGATCAAAAATATTCAGAAAAAAAATTCCAGAAAATTCCAAAAAGAAAAATTTGCATTCACTACATACTGGCAGCTATTTACATAGCATTTGCATTGTATTTACAACGACTTACCTAGCAATGACATTGTATTCGGTACTATAAGTAATCTAGAGATGATCTAAAGTATATGCGAGGATGTATGTATGTTATATGCAAATACTACACCATTTTATATAAGGGACTTGAGCATCTGCAAATTTTGGTTATGGGGGGATTGTCCTGGAATCAATCCCCCTCTGATACTGAGAGACAACTGTATATGATAGCAGTGAGGAAGGATATCAGGAGGTAGAGTCTCATTAAATGAACATCAACAAAACAGAGGTTTTGGGCTTCCCTGGTGGCACAGTGGTTGAGGGTCCGCCTGCCGATGCAGGGGACACGGGTTCGTGCCCCGGTCCGGGAAGATCCCGGCTGGGCCCGTGAGCCATGGCCACTGGGCCTGCGCTTCCGGAGCCTGTGCTCCGCAACGGGAGAGGCCACGACAGTGAGAGGCCCGCGTACAGCAAAAAAAAAAAAAAAAAAAAAAAGAGGTTTTGGAAAAGGAAGGAAGAGAAATAATACTTTTGGTTACCTCATGAGGTGTTTTGAGTGGAAAATAATGTAGAGAACCACTGCTTTAAGAACATAATGATGTCTCTATTTGGTTAGACATCCTGGTCTAACTGTGGTTAAAGACTTTCTCCTTGGTTCATAGGACACCACGATGGATTTTTTTCCCCCATGGATCTTTACCAGGAAACTAAGGGAGATAAACAAAACAAAATAATAACAGTAATAAAAGCACAGAAATGAATAAGCTTAAAGAAGAAAGTCTCCTTAACAAAACTAACTAGTCTAACCATAGACTGAATTGGCTGGAACCAGGACTAAGCATTCATTTCCCTCGCCCAGAGCCCATGAGGCTTGCATGCCAAACGGAGTGGGTTCAACTCAACTCAACCAGAGGTCAATTTTTAGCCCCTGCCAGGACCTTCCAGGTACAGGCCCTCAAGGTGTTCTCTTTGACTGTCCTCTACTACTTGAAGTTTCCCTCACTCTGGCAAATGGTACCTCTTCCTGGAAGAGGCACTTTCCCATCTTTTCCTAAATTCTTCCTGTAGCTATTAACTTTTTAAAATTTCAGCTTTAATGAGGTATAACACATAAAACTGTAAGATATTTAAACTGTACATTGTGGTGATTTGATATACGTATACATGGTGAAAGGATTTCCCCATTAGTTAATTAACACATCATCACATGACGTATTTATCCCTTTTTTTTTTTCTTTTTGGTGAGAATATTTAAGTTCTACTCTCTCAGCAAATTTCAATTTAACAATACAGTGTTATCACCTATAGTCACCTTATTTTACATTAGACCCTCAAACTTATCGGGGGAAATGGAGAGGTTGGTAAAAGGGTACAAACTTTCCTCTCCAGGTTTGAAGTCCCCCTTGCTGGAAGTTTTTCCCAAGCATCCCAGGTGGCTGCATCTGAACTGCCTCTACCAGTTAGATTCCTGCTACCTCTGCCTCATATGAGACTGATTATCCTCAGTCTCACTAAGAAGACTCTGGGTTTCTTCTTCATTTTTTCACCAAATGAACTTACTCATTCTTCTGCCACAACTATCATATTGATATTGATGGATTTCCTATAGATACCTCTGGCCTGAAACCCTCCCAATTTCCTTCTCAAATTGCATGAAGATAGTAAATGCACAAATCTAAACTCCTTATCTTCTCACTCAGAAACCCTATTCTTCACATCTCCTTTATTTTGGAACAATAGCATCACCTTCCTCAGTCTCCAAGGCTAGAAAGTGTTATATCTGGACTCTACGTTTACCATCAACCCCTCATTCAATCAGTCACCCTGAAAGAGTTTCTGGATGTAGCTGCATTATTTCGACCATTTCTACTAGCACTTTCCTCCCTTCTCCATCCCCTTCTACACAAGAGCCTTCCAACCGGTACTCTGCCTCTAATACATCCTCCACATTGACACTAGGCTTTAATTTTCTAAAACATGACTTTTAGTCTATTACTTCCTGCAGTCTAAAAGTTGCGATGACTCCTATTCCAGAATAACGTTCTAACTTATTAGCAAGGTTATACAAAATCCCATTTTCATTTCTTATTGCTATGAATCCCAGGCTGCTGCCACATCCTGAATATAGCATATGTCTTTGCTTTTAAGTCGTGTAGTCCTTAAGACAAAAAATAGCTTTCCCTTATTCATCCTTCAGGATATACTTCAAAAGCTACCTCTTCAGAGAAGCTTTCCTTGATCTTTTTTCTCCCCATTAGAAATAATTTTTCTCCCCATTAGAAAGAACTGCAATTTCCTTTGTGTCCTGAACACTTTTTTTATAGCTCTCTGGAGCACCTTACATCTAAATAGGCGTATATAGACTTTATTTCCCAACTAGACTATAAGTTTCTTAGACCTTCAGATATTTGAGATAAACTACTGAACAAGTGAAAGGGAGAACAGAGAAAAACTTCTCTGAAGCTTTCACATTTTATAATATTTGGATTAAAAATAACCCAAGTGTGGTAGACAGAATAGCTTTCCAAAGATATCCATGCCCTAATCCTTCAAACATGTGAGTATGTTACCCTGCATGGCAAAGGGACTTTGCAAATGTAATGAAGGCTTTATGTACATTTTAACACAGGGAGAGTATACTGGGTTATCCAGGTGGGCCCAATCTGATTACAGGAGCTTTAAAAGCAGAGAACTTTCTCTGATCAGTATCAAAGAGATACAGCAGAGGTCAGAGAGGCTGTCAGCATAACGGACTCCACCAGCCCTTGTTGAATGGGGCCAACAGGAAAGCCAGAGAAGGAATAAAAGCAACCTCTAGGGCTCTAGGGGCAAAGACCAGCCTCTGATTGACAGGCAGCAAAAAAAAAAAAAAACAAGGACCTCAATCTTAACAACCACAGCCGCAAGGAACTGAACTTGGCCAACAATGGGAATGAGCCTAGAAGTGGGTGTTTCTCTAGAACCTTCAGTAAGGACCCCATACAATTAGTCTTTGTATACATGGAAAACTTGACTCAATTTAAACAAGTAGAAGTATTTTTAAATGGCTTACAAATATGGTCCCCAGCTTCTTTCTTACTCTGAGCATACTTGAAAGATACAATATAAACCTCTCAGCAATCACCAGAGGATAGTGTTGGGTAAGAGGTTATGTATACCGGAATTTGCAGGGCATACTATCCTCTTGACAAGTCTAATACACCCTTTTCCCAAATTCCCTTCCAAACCCTTAGTCCAGCTAGTTAAAAAACACTGTTTTGGAAATGTCAAGGACTAACCCTGCACTCTAAAGACATTGGCTTAATGAAATTTAAGCTAATCTTAATCTTCTGAAAACTGGATCCTAAAAATGGACCCCTAAAAGATCCAGTGGTCAGAATAACTAACCTTGCCTATACCAGGTTAATATCAATGTAAGTATTGAATGTATAGGAAGTATTGAATGTTTACTCTGAGCCAAGAAAGGTTCTATATGGCATATCTCAATTCTTTCAAAGAATCTTTCAAAGAATCGATGAGGAAACTGAAGGAAAACAAATGAACTAATTTGTCCCATATCTCACACCTAGTAAATGGTACAGGTCCTAATTAATTTAGAGACCTAATATTTTCAACATCTGACCCGTTTGAAACTGTAACAGCATCTAATATTCACTGAAACTCTCATATTTTATAAAGACCATACTTGCATTTTTACTACAAACCTTTAGATTTTTAAGACTAAGTGAAAGAAGGAGCAGTCGGTCAGGAAACATGCGAACTGTATGTGAGGAAAGGGTGTGATTGCAGAACCAGAGCCAATGGCAAGCCAGCAGGGGAGGCCACTGCAGAGGGACTGACAACTGCAGCCTGGTGTCATTCACCAGTGGACAACTTTAGAAGTGGGGGAAATATAAGGATCTGGGGGAGACAGTCTCCCTACCACTGAGCCAATAGCTCCTCCCAGGACTAAGGCCAAAAATCACACTTGTTTTATAGCTTCTTCATTTCAGGGGATTCTTTGAATCTGAAATTTCATATGCTTGGTTTCAATCCACCATGTTCTTTCAGTTAAATTTCAGCTGCTTTCAGTTAGTAGGCTAGGGAAATATGCCAAAATGTACCCAAATGCAGTCACCATTGCACTGAATGCTATTTCTAGTCCAACTATTGGGAGTTGAAAGAATGAGTGATGGAAGGGTCTTTCTACCGTCAAGATCATTTTGGCAAATGCTAGATAGACGAATGTCTCATCTGGGATAGTATGGAAGAATCCATGGCACACTGATTCTGCTAACATAACTTTTTATGTTCTGTAATTAAAATTTATTGTATGACAACCTGTTGTCTCTACAGTGCTAAGAGATCACTGACAACATAACAGTATAAGGTACTTCAGAAAGTTTGCTCCCTGCATTCTGTGCCACTTATACAGTTTACAAATTCCCATCTTATTCAAAACATAATTAGATTTACTCCTTCCTCATCAGGAGGAATATGTTGATTTATTATCTTTCAAACGACACTGATTCATCTTATTTATCCCTCTTCTCCAAAAAAACAAAGCAAACAAACAATGGGCTTCATGGCTTATAAAGGAATGCCATTTACCTTTTCCTGAACCTTTTTCTTTGCCTTGGATGATCAGCTTGCTAGCTCTTAGCTAAAAGAAAGAATCCTGACATCCACAATATTTATTAAAGTGAAAACAAATTAACTGCCTAGGGTAAACAATGTAATTTGAGGTAATTCAGGTATAAATCAATATAGCATATCCCTTGGGAGGCCAACACATGAAGAACCCACACTTGAGTAATTTTAATAACTTTTTAAATGAGATTATATACATGCAAATGAATTTTTCAGGGACAAAAATGGTAATACAGAAGATATTATTCTTTACACAGCAATGCATAATGTTTGAAAGTTATCAACTCCCTAACTACTAAATTAATTACATTGAACAAAATTAACCTCATTTCAAAATTAGTTTAAGTAAACAGATGTATTTTGAATTAAATATAACCATTTTAGGATATAATGATATTAGCAAAAGGATGTTATGTCTCATCTTAACCTTTTTTAAAAACATATATAGAAAATCTCTCATGCTTTCTAGATTTTTTAAAAACATTACCTCTCCTATTTAACCCTTTCTGTAAATAAGAAAAAATAAACAAAAAGAAATTTCAGGGAAGAACAAAAAAAGACGAGGCATTTTTTAAAAGTTCCCTACCACATGATGTTTAACTATAAGACCTTTATGATTATAAATGTTAAAAAAAAAAAGACTGGATTTTGTTTTTCCTTTAATCTGATAAATTTCTATATTTGGGCACTATTTTTTTGTAATGGATGACATTATTTTTACTAAAACAGACTTCCAATTTCTGTTACAGTACAATTCATTTATTTTAGAACATAATATATTATCTGAGTGATACTACACTTCTGTTTTGCCTGCCTGTGAGAAACTCTTTAGATCTGGATGTGTGTCTGCACATTTTACTTATTAATTTGAACAAGATTATTCAAGTACAGTTCCCTTTGTGCAGTACTTAAGAGAAAAATAAGTAATTGGAAAAAAATGTGCCAACAATATAAAATAATAACAAATACAATCAAAATTGTCATAAATGTCATAGCAACACTTCTGGGGGAAAATGCTACATTGATTTTTATCACAACTGGCAAGTATACTATAATACCAAAATGACAAAAATGTTCTTACCACCATTTTCTTTACTCATTTGGGTTTAAATAAATCTGATGTTCAACTTTTAAACTAAGAATGTCATACAAGAACTTAATCACAGTTAGATACCAGATGCTTAATGAGACATCTTTTTTTTTACTGTACATATGATACATTTTCTAGGATAATAGAGAGTTATGGTTTCATCTACATTTCTGAAACAAGTATTTGCACACCTTTAATGTCAGGAAGAGTATCTTACACTTATAACGTTTCTCTAGGACCTAGAAAAATGCTTGGCACACAGCTGACATTCTAAAAATATGGACTGAATTTATCGATGTGTTCCAAAGTTATGCAACTGTTGTGTTTGAAACAATGGAAGGCACAATAGTAAATTTTGGTTGAGTTTTATGACAGTTTTAGAGACAAGCGGTCAGCTACTGTTAGATAGAGCTATTACAATCCGAATGGCTATAAGCAAGTAATACCAATTACCAAGAATAATCCTGTTTTCTCAGGAAGACCTTAATTGTCCTCAGTGCTCTCACATAGATTTGTATTTGCTAGCTTGTCAAATCTCTGAAAAAACTCTCACACTCCAGAATAGGGGCATCTGTGAAAAACTTCTACTTCTATCTGATATTCCTCCTGCTTAAGGGTCTCTATGTACCTGGCAACTCCCACATCACATGCCAGCTTCACTGGTTATGTCCAGGCCCATGTTTTCTGTGCTGATCAGTCATCCTGGTTAGTATTTTAAAATTAACAGAAAAGCTCAAATGTTTCCCCATTCTCTCCATTAGAGTGATTTCCTAAATTCCACAACTCATACCAGACAAGGTATATAAAAAAAGCTGCCACCAAAAGACTATCATTCAATATGCTTCATAAATAAAATTATTTTGGGGTTAATTTTACCACAAATTTATAGCCATCCCGCCAGATGACAAGGTAACTGAGTTAAATGTGTTTGTGCAAACATATCTTAGGTTTGTATTTCCTAGGTTCAGTACAAACTATCCAATACAAATTTATTCTGAAGGTCACAGAATTAAAATTTTGCAATAGAAGATTATCTAAAGAGTAAGAGTCTTAGGAAATGGTCCTAAAGGTGAAGGAAAGAAACTTGATATTAATTCCGATGTTTAAAAGAAAATTAGCAAGACACACCAAATTCCATTTATCTGTGGTTTGATGGGGAAAATGTGCTAACTCAACAGGACAAGACTCCTTGGTTGACAAGCCAACATTCCAATATAAAATATATTTAGTTTTACATTCAAATGTTGAACATGATTCTCAAACAGAAGATACAGATATAGATCTTTAAATATCTATGTCTGTATATATCACAGATGGCTTCAACTAAATTCAACTGTAACAAAAAACTTCTTGGAAATTCTATCTTATATTGACCAAACAGGTACAGAATATTACACATTTTGAAAAATAAACACAGGTTAAGTGTATCTTCCTTGCATTATTTTTACATGAACATTATTTGTATGCTCATTAAAATTGTCCTTCTTGTAATTAAATATAGAAACAGGAAAGGAAAGGGAATAAAGGATAGAAGAGTATTGGAAAACATATTGTTAATGAATGCAAACATTTGCCAACCAAAAGCAACAGAAAAAATTAGAAAGGTATCTTCTGTTTATTAATAACAATGTTTGCGTGTGTGGGAAAAAATAAACATGCATAGACGGCAGAATTTCACATGAGGGTTCCTTGAGTCGCCTGTGTGCCCAAAGAGAGAGGTTTTACCTGAAATAAGACAAGAAAGATGGGGACTGCTAAATCCTATCATTAAAAAAGCTGTTTTTGCCTCTGTTTACTAATTTATATATTTTATTTTATTTTTTTATTTATGTTTTTATTTTGCGGTACGCGGGCCTCTCAATGTTGTGGCCTCTCCCGTTGCGGAGCACAGGCTCCGGATTCGCAGGCTCAGCGGCCATGGCTCACGGGCCCAGCCGCTCCGTGTCATGTAGGATCTTCCGCGACCGCAGCACGAACCCGCGTCCCCTGCATCGGCAGGCGGACTCTCAACCACTGCGCCACCAGGGAAGCCCAAATTTATATGTTTTAGATCTCTGCTTTACAATCCCATCACCATGCCGTTTCCTTGGATATACACATATTTTCTTAAAGAAATTACTGATAGTATTATACAGACCTGGAACCAGAAATATATTTTGTAATGACGCACTGCTAAGGCATAAACTCACATAGTGATCCAAGAGACCATAAACACATTTTGGAATCTGAGAATCTTAATACTGTTTCTAAATATTCATCCACACAATTTCTGTTTTGCACAGGTGAATACAGACACATCTTAAACTTACACGGTTTTAAAATTGCAATGCATAATGACAGTTCATATAGGGCTTTGTCTATGTTGCACTTATCTCTTGGGACTAGTGGGATGATGGAAGAGGAAAAAGAAATATAGTCCATAATGCCAGACCATGAAAGATCTCTACTGGAATCTAACTGTGATACTACACATAGCATCAATTTACACCGGAGAGTTTCAGACTGTAATAGATCCTTTTGTGCTTCAGTTACCACCAACCAAGAATGTGATTAGTATAAGAAGACAAAATTGCCCACCAGGTTTGCAATTCCTTTTGCAAATTTGGTCTATCCTTAATTTTGACAAATTGGGGCATTATTTCCATTGAAGTTTCTGTTTATCCTGGAGAACAATTCAGTACCCCATTAAGAAAATTCCTTTTGCTCTTAACTTGAATATTTCAAGGGATTGTTCCTTTACCACAAAACCAAGCAATCAGTTCCATTCCTGTGCATTCTTTTCTTTTCTTAAGATTATTGTTCCATGAAGCTACCTTGTCAGGAAACTGGAAAACTGCCATCTTCATTTATATTACCTTAGATGTATTTGTAGTCTTACGATTATATCTCTTTTCATTCCCATAGGATAGGAGCAAAACACTAGCTGTCTGAGGATACAGGAAATTGAAATTTTGTCACCTGCAGAGGACTAAAAGTGTTTGATTTTTTTCCCCTTCAGTGTTCAGAAAGAATCTCTTGTGCGTGAAAGAAAATTACCTTCCCTTCAGTAAGACACATCTGGAAATATTCTTTACTGTAGTCTTGCAGAATGACTAAGAAAGCTGATACCAATGTTTTTGTGATTTATTACAAGAATGCAGTGGAGTCTTTAAGGGATGTTTTCTTTTACTCAGCTATTTGCTTGGGAATCACGATGCAACTGATAGCCAGAAACAGAAATTTTTCTTCACGGAAGGGCATTTTTTCCCGATATCTATACACTGCATCAAAATGGAGTTGAAACCAAATAACCCAGTGGGCTTTTTGGACTTCCAGAAATGCCTTCTAGCTTGTTTTAAAAGCCAGATCGGCTACAGATTTTCTTCAAGTGGCTCACAGTAGAACTCTTATCATGTTATGCATCATATCTTCAACAGAAGATTTTCTGCCATCCCCTAAGATCTCATGCTGTGCAGGCAGAAAATGCAACTACAGCAGAGTAGCCCAATTTGCCTTAGAAATGAGACTAATAGCAGAACCTCGCTGTCTATTCTTGTCTTAAAGGCTTGTTAGACTCCCAATGGGGAGGAAAGTTTCCCTGCTGACAGAGTTGTAGCATATCAAAAATGAATCATGAGTACAAAGAAAGATTATTTTGTTCAATGAGACATTTCTTACTCCCTGGCTCAGGTGACAGCATTTCTGGCTAATTACCCAATTACCACCGATATAAGGTATGAGGAGAGAATTAAGGACCTGAGGAAAGGGAACATGTAGAGCCACCAAACTTGATAAGACTTGATAAGTATTTTTATTTCAGCAATGTAGCATTAGAACAGAGCACAGAAGAAAACAGTTATAATACATATCGCGACATACTCAGTAATAAGATTATTACCAAATATTATAAAGGATGTGACTGCAAACTTGGGAGAGATTTTAGAGACCAAAAATAATGTCAAAGTCTGAGTTAGAATTGAAAACACAAGTGCTCCAAAAGTTGACAGTATCATCCAATGAAAGACCTAAATAGAAACTGGAGTGAATTTAATGAGTAGTTTAAAATTTTATTCTTCTTTATATAATGGTATCATTTCTTAGAGACACAGAGCAATTACCACCCTCCCCAACAAAATGGTTTGCTATTAGAAATCTTCACTTTAATCCATAATATAAGGCATTATCCAAAGGTAGCAACAAAACTATCATTGATGTTGATTGCTAAAATCCTCACAAAAAAATTTCAGGATAAAGTAAAAATAGGAAAATTGAGCCTTATATAACACTGAAGTAGGAAGGGAATTATGCACTCGAGCACAAGATAAAAAGGGAAAAAAAACACACTTGGTACATCACAGCTGTCTTCTATTACATATAATTATCCATTCTCAGACTGAGCTAGGGAACAAAAGCTTAGAAAGAACAATGGGTATGTAGATGTCAAAAAGGTAATACTTCTCTTCAACTATGTACCCTTTTATTTATTTATGTTTTTAAAGAAGTGTAGGTAGAACAAGAATAACCTGTTTCTGTATTATAAACTTTGTTTTATTTTGCATGTTTGTGGAAAAGAATGTTTAAAATATTGATCAAGAATGAGTTTTGGCTATTGAACAGTAAGTTTTAAATTATTTCTTTTAGAGTAAAAAATGAAAAATTTATTTAAAATAAGTGAACACATTATTTATTCAAACTTTTAAAGCTGAAAATCAACTACAAGTAAACATCATAGCTTTTTTTAAAAAAAGAAACCTTTGTTTCAACAAATGATGAAACTGAAATTTAACTATCCAATTCAAATAATAGAATCTTTTTTTATCAAAGTTAAAATCTCAATATTTTTAGAGTTAAGAATTTTTAATTCATTTGCCTTTGTCATTGTTCAACTTAACTCAGTAATTAACCCAACTTAACCCAATAATTAAACTTGTGTGTGATATTTCTTGGGTTGAACCTCTCCATTTAACCCAACATTTTTTGAGTGTGAGAAAAGTTTCAAAAATTTGTATTTAGATTTCTACCCACAATTCATAAGCTTTAAGCAAGAAAGTTGGTGTTTCATGTCTGCAACACTTAACACAAGATAACGAGAAGTAACTTTAATATATAGGTCACCAGCACTTGGTCACCCTTTCAAAGACTGAGATGCTTTCAGTAGCTGTTTAAAATAAGATGATACCATGGCAACTGAAAACAAAAAGAACTTTGTGTAAAATATGGATCATTAATTTAGAGCAAAAATCAACTTTATTTTTATTTATTTATTTATTTTTTTTGCGGTACGCGGGCCTCTCACTGTTGTGGCCTCTCCCGTTGTGGAGCGCAGGCTCAGCGGCCATGGCTCACGGGCCCAGCCGCTCCGTGGCACGTGGGATCTTCCCGGACCGGGGCACGAACCCGCATCCCCTGCATCGGCAGGCGGACTCTCAACCACTGCGCCACCAGGGAAGCCCCCAACTTTATTTTTAATGGGTATTTTGTCATTCACTGTATTCACAGCTTAGTTCTTATTTTCCATCTACACCAACTTTATGTACCACCTCTACTTTGGTTGGGGTTTGCTCACTTGATTTGCCTTTGTGGGCCTGGTCAACTCCATCTACCTGCCTGCAAGTGACAGAGGACTGTAAGGAAAATTAGTTGGCAGTAAGTCCAGAGGCTGTTGATATTATTAAAGTCTGTTCTCATGTTCAATGATGCCCTCAAGGTCCCAGACTCTCATTTTCAGTTCTCCTTATGTTTGCCATGTTTCTCCCTTGTGAGCAAATGATGACTGATGCAGTTGCAAGCATCTCATTCTCACGCAGCCATAGCTTCAGAAGGACAGAAGCATTTAGGAGTAAAAGCCTTTCAAACCTTGCACTGCCTAACAGGGAAGAGATGATTTACATACAATGTCTTCCAAAGGACAGAAATGGGTAGGAATGAAAAGGCTTTCTTTTGTACTGTCCTACAGGGAGAAAATGTTTCCCAGGGGCACCAGGGCAAACTTCCTTTTGTAAACCTCTGGAGTCATGGCTGAGCCCTTCATCAATGACAGGGGGTAAAAAGATTGCCAAAATTGGCCAAACCAATTAGGACACATCATCTCAGTCCAGGCACATGGCTTCCCAGATAACACCGAGATACTTTTTTTTTTTTTTTTTTTTTTTT
>RJWK010015645.1:0-17229 GCA_004363435.1 Platanista minor
AAAAGACACAGGCTTGCTGAATGGATACAAAAACAAGACCCATATATATGCTGTCTACAAGAGACCCACTTGAGACCTAGGGACACATTCAGACTGAAAGTGAGGGGATGGAACAAGATATTCCATGCAAATGGAAATCAAAAGAAAGCTGGAGTAGCTATACTCATATTAGATAAAATAGACTTTAAAATAAAGAATATTAAAAGAGACAAGGAAGGACACTACAAAATGATCAGGGGATGAATCCAAGAAGAAGATATAACAATTATAAATATATATGCACCCAACATAGGAGCACCTCAATACATAAGGCAACTGCTAACAGCTCTAAAAGAGGAAATTGACAGTAACACAATACTAGTGGGGGACTTTAACACCTCACATACACCAATGGACAGATCATCCAAAATGAAAATAAATAAGGAAACAGAAGCTTTAAATGACACAATAGACCAGAGAGATTTAATTGATATTTATAGGACATTCCATCCAAAAACAGCAGATTACACTTTCTTCTCAAGTGCGCACAAAAGATTCTCCAGGATGGATCACATCTAGGGTCACAAATAAAGCATCAGTAAATTTAACAAACTTGAAATCATATCAAGCATCTTTTCTGACCACAACGCTAGAAGATTAGAAATGAATTACAGGGAAAAAAACATAAAAAACACAAACACATGGAGGCTGAACAATACATTACCAAATAACCAAGAGATCACTGAAGAAATCAAAGGGGAAATCAAAAAATACCTAGAGGCAAATGACAATGAAAACATAGGTTTTTTTGATCCAAAACCTATGGAATGCAGCAAAAGCAGTTCTAAGAGGGAAGTTTATAGCTATACAAACCTACCTCAAGAAACAAGAAACATCTCAAATAAACAATCTAACCTTACACCTAAAGGAACTAGAGAAAGAAGAACAAACAAAACCCAACGTTAGCAGAAGAAAAGAAGTCATCAAGATCAGAGCAGAAATAAATGAAATAGAAACAAAGAAAACAATAGCAAAGATCAATAGAACTAAAAGCTGGTTCTTTGAGAAGATAAACAAAATTGATAAACCATTAGCCAGACTGATCAAGAAAAAGAGGGAAAGGACTCAAATCAATAAAATTAGGAATGGAAAAGGAGAAGTTACAACAGACACTGCAGAAATACAAAGCATCCTAAAAGACTACTACAAGCAACTGTATGCCAATAAAGTGGACCACCTGGAAGAAATGGACAAATTCTTAGAAAGGTATAACCTTCCAAGACTGAACTGGGAAGAAATAGAAAATATGAACAGACCAAACAAAAGCAATGAAATTGAAACTGTGATTAAAAATCTTTCAACAAACAAAAGTCCAGGACCAGATGGCTTCACAGGTGAATTCTATCAAACATTTAGAGCCCATACTTCTCAAACTCTTGCAAAAAATTGCAGAGGAAGGAACACTTCCAAACTCATTGTATGTGGACACCATCACCCTGATACCAAAAGCAGACAAAGATACTACAAAAAAAGAAAATTACAGACCAATATCACTGATGAATATAGATGCACAAATCCTCAACAAAATACTAGCAAACAGAATCCAACAACACATTAAAAGGATCATACACCATGACCAAGTGGGATTTATCCCAAGGATGCAAGGATTCTTCAATATATGCAAATCAATCAATGTGATACACTATATTAACAAATTGAAGAATAAAAACCATATGATCATCTCAATAGATGCAGAAAAAGCTTTTGACAAAATTCAACACCTATTTATGATAAAAACTCTCCAGAAAGTGGGCATAGAGGGAACCTACATCAACATAATAAAGGCCATATACGACAAACCCACAGCAAACATTATTCTCAATGGTGAAAAACTGAAAACATTTCCTCTAAGATCAGGAACAAGTCAAGGATGTCCACTCTCTCCACTATTATTCAGCATAGTTTTGGAAGTCCTAGCTATGGCAATCAGAGAAGAAAAAGAAATAAAAGGAATACAAATTGGAAAAGAAGAAATAAAACTGTCACTGTTTGCAGATGACATGATACTATACATAGAGAATCCTAAACATGCCACCAGAAAAGTACTAGAGCTAATCAATGAAATTGGTAAAGTAGCAGGATACAAAATTAATGCACAGAAATCTCTGGCATTCCTAAATACTAATGATGAAAAATCTGAAAGAGAAATTAAGGAAACACTCCCATTTACCATTGCAACTAAAAGAATAAAATACCTAGGAATAAACCTACCTAAGGGGACAAAAGACCTGTATGCAGAAAACTATAAGACACTGATGAAAGAAATTAAAGATTATACCAACAGATGGAGAGATATACCATGTTCTTGGATTGGAAGAATCAATATTGTGAAAATGACTATACTACCAAATGCAATCTACAGATTCAATGTAATCCCTATCAAGTTACCAATCGCCTTTTTTACAGAACTAGAACAAAAAATCTTAAAATTTGTATGGAGACAGAAAAGAACCTGAATAATAGGCAAAGCAGTCTTGAGGAGAAAAAACGGAGCTGGAGAAATCGGACTCCCTGACTTCAGACTTTACTATAAAGCTACAGTAATCAAGACAGTATGGTACTGGCACAAAAACAGAAACATAGATCAATGGAACAGGATAGAAAGCCCAGAGATAAACCCACACACCTATGGTCAACCAATCTATGACAAAGGAGGCAAGGATATACAATGGAGAAAAGGCAGTCTCTTCAATAAGTGGTGCTGGGAAAACTGGACAGCTACATGTAAAAGAATGAAATTAGAACACTCCCTAGCACCAAACACAAAAATAAACTCAAAATGGATTAGAAACCTAAATGTAAGACCAGATACTATAAAACTCTTAGCGGAAAGCATAGGAAGAACACTCTTTGACATAAATCACAGCAAGATCTTTTTTGATCCACCTCCTTGAGTAATGGAAATAAAAACAAAAATAAACAAATGGTACCTAATGAAACTTCAAAGCTTTTGCACAGCAAAGGAAACCATAAACAAGATGAAAAGACAACCCTCAGAATGGGAGAAAATATTTGCAAACGAATCAACGGACAAAGGATTAATCTCCAAAATATAGAAACAGCTCATGCACCTCAATATTACAAAAACAAACAACCCAATCCAAAAATGGGCAGAAGATCTAAATAGACATTTCTCCAAAGAAGACATTCAGATGGCCAAGAAGCACATGAAAAGCTGCTCAACATCACTAATTATTAGAGAAATGCAAATCAGAACTACAATGAGGTATCACCCCACACCAGTTAGAATGAGCATCATCAGAAAATCTATAAACAACAAATGCTGGAGGGGGTGTGGAGAAAAGGGAACCCTCTTGCACTGTTGGTGGGAATGTGAATTGATACAGCCACTATGGAGAACAGTACGGAGGTTCCTTAAAAAATAAAAATAGAATTACCATATGACCCAGCAATCCTACTACTGGGCATATACCCAGAGAAAACCATAATTCAAAAAGACACATGCACCCCATTATTCATTGCAGCACTATTTACAATAGCCAGGACATGGGAGCAACCTAAATGCCCATCGACAGACAAATGGATAACGAAGATGTGGTACATGTATACAATGGAATATTACTCAGCCATAAAAAGGAAAGAAATTGGGTCATTTATAGAGACGTGGATGGATCTAGAGACTGTCATACAGAGTGAAGTAAGTCAGAAAGAGCAAAAGAAATATCATATATTAACACACATATGTGGGACCTAGAAAAGTGGTACAGGTGAGCTGGTTTGCAGGGCAGAAATTGAGAAACAGATGTAGAGAACAAACGTATGGACACCAAGCGGGAAAGCAGCTGGGGTAGGGGTGGTGGTGTGATGAATTGGGCGTTTGGGATTGACATGTATACACTGATGTGTATAAAATTAATGAGAACCAGCTGTATAAAAAAATATATATTATTCAAGTCATCCAATGAAAAATTAATTAATTAATTAATTTAAAAGAAAGAAACTGCCAAACTACCTTCCAAAGTATCTGTACCATTTTGCATTCCCACCAGTGGATAAGAGAATTCCAGTTGCTAATAAGTCTTGTAGTTTTCAGCATACAGATAATTCATGCATCTTGTGAGATTCATACAGAAGCATTTCATCTTTGGTATTATTGTTAATGATGACGTTTTATAAATTTTGAATTCTAAGTTGATTACTAATGTATAGAAATACATTTTATGCATATTGACCTTTTTCCTATGTCCTTGTTAGACTCACTTGTTTGCTTTAGTATCTTTAGGGTAGACATTTTGAGGATTTTCTATGTAAACATTTGTACCATCTGCAAACAGACACAATTATTTTCCTTTTCAATCTGTGTGCCTTCATTTCCTTTTCTTATTACATTGCAAGTACTTAGTACATAATGTTGAATAGCAGTGGTGATAGTGAACATCCTCGTCTTATTCCCAATATCATGGGGGGAAAATTCATATTTTCAGCGTTTAATATGATGTTAACTGTCAGTATTTTGTTGATGCCTTTGGGTTAATCAAGCTACCTTCTATTCCTAGTTTTCAGGATTTATTTGTTTGTTTTTAATCAGGACAGTTTATTGGATTTGTCCACTTTTTTTTCTCTGCCTCTACTGAGGTGGTCTTATGGTTTTCCTTCTTTAGTCTGTTAACATTGTGGCTTATATTGATTGATTTTAAGTACTGAACCAGCTTCACATTTGTCAAGATTTATTATCCTTTTTGTATGTTACTAGATTTACTTTTCTAATATTAAGTTGAGGATTTTCCATCTATGTTCATTAGGGGTATTAGTTGGTGATTTTTTTTTTCTTGTAATATCCTTGGCTAGTTTGCTACCAACGTAATACTGGTCTCATAAAATGAGTTGGGAAATAGTCTTTCCTCTTCTATTTTCTGAAAGAAGCGTTTACAATTGGCATTATTTCTTAATTATTTGGTAGAGCTCAACTGGGTCTCTAGTTTTCTTTGTGGGAAGGTTTTAGACTACAAATTCAATTTATTTAATAAATACAAGTCTAAAAAGTGTATCTATGTCCACTTCCACGAACTTGGTATTATGGCTTTTAATGGATCCTTCCTTTCCATCTATCTTGTCAGATTTATGGGTATAGAACTGTTCTTAGTATATCCTTATTATCCTTTAAATGTTTGTATGTTTTGTAGTAAAGTTCTTCCCTAATTAATTCCTGATATTGGTAATTTGTGTCCTGTCTTACACGTGCTCTCTCTCTCTCTTTTTCTTGGTAAGTAAGGCAATTAAAAAAAAAAGGTCTTTTTCAAGGATCTAGCTTTAGGCTTCATTGCTTTTGTCTGTTTTTGTTTTCAATTTAACTGATTTCAGCTCTCATCTTGATTATTTCCTTTCTTTTGCTTGCTTTGGGTTTAAAATGATCTTTTTTTGGTTTCTAGTCTCTAAGTTGGGAGGTTAGATTACTGATGTAAGGACTTTTACTCCTTTTAGTATAACCATTTAATGATATAAATTTCCTTCTTAGTACTGCTTCAGTTGCATCCCACAAGTTGGGATATGTTATGCTTTTGTTTTTATTTAGTTCAAAATAATTTTTTAACGTTCCTTGAGGCTTCCTTTTTGACACATGGGTTATTTAGAAGTGTGTTATTTTCAGTATATTTGTGTATATCTTCCTTTTATTGATTTCCATTATATTAATTTGTCAGAGAGCATGCATTCTATGATTCCTGTTCTTTTAAAATTTATGCTCTATTTTGTTCAATGTTGCATGTGCATTTGAAAGAAATATATTCTGCTCTTGCTGGAATGAGTGTTCTACAAATGTCCATTAGGTCATGTTGGTCGATAGTGTTTTTCAGATCTTCTCTATCCTGACTGATTTTCTACTTGTTCTATCATTTACTGAGAGAAGAGTGTTGATGGCTCCAACTACAACTGTAGATTTTTCTTTTTCTCCTTCCAGTTCTTTCAGTTTTTGCTTCATGTATTTTGAAATTTGTTGTTAGGTGCACGCACATTTAGAATTGTTATGTCTTCTTGGAGGATGGGCCTTTTTATTATTATATAATGTCCTTCTTTTCTCTGATAGTATTATTTGTTCTGAAGTCTACTTTGTCAGACATTAATAAGGATATTCCAGCTTTATTTTATATCAGTGTTTGAATTGTGTATATTTTTGTTCCTTTCTTTAAATCTGTCTATCTACCTATTTATCATCTATCTAGTGGTTTTCCCATAGACAGGATGTAGGTTGGTCTTGAACTTTTTATCCAATGTGGCAAACTCTTGTCTTTTAATTCCCACATTTAGACAATTTTACCTTTAATATGATTATTGATTTGGTTTGATTAAAATTGACCATCCTCCTAGCTGTTTTCCATTTGTTTCATCTTTTTTCCTCTTTTTTGCCTTTATTTAGATTAATTGAGCATTTTTGTGATTCCATTTTATCTCCGTTATTGACTTATTGTCTCTCTCTGTTAAAAAACAGTGGTTATCCTAGAGTTTAAAATATACATCTTCAGTTAATTAGAGTCCACTTTAAATAATATACCACTTCATGTGTAGTGCAAGGTCCTTACAATTATATGCTCAAAATTCTTTCCTCCTATCTTCTGTGCTATTTTTGTGATAATTGTCACTTTACATATGTTTTAAAAACACAGTGCTAGGGTACTATTTTTGCTTTAGATAAGTAATGCAAAACATAGATGTAATAAAGCAATTAGAATGAAGACAAAAATAATTTTTACCTACATTTTTTTCAATTTCCAGTGGCCTTCATTTCTATGTGTAGATTCAAACTTCTTCCTGATATCATATTCCTTCTGCTTGAAGAATGTCCTTTAACATTTCTTGTAATGTAGGTATGTAGCACTGCATTCACTCAGATTTTGTTTTCAGGGAAATTATTTCTTCCTCATTTTTGAAAGGTATTTTCACTAGGTATAGAACTATGGTTTGATTTTTCTTTTTAATTCAGCACTTTTTAAGTGTCATTTCAATACTTTCTGTGTTGTATGGTTTCGAACAAGAAATTTTATGCAATTCTTATCATTGTTCTTCTGTATATAATGTGTCCTTTTTTTTCTGAATGACTTAGATTTTCACCTGCTTGAACATAAATCTAGTTTTGTGTGTGAATACCTGTGTACACGCTTGTGCGTTAGTAATTATTCTACTTGGCTTAATCTGAGCTTCTTCACTCTGTCGTTTGTTGTGTGGCATTCATTTTGACAGATTGGTAAAGGCTGACTATGGCTGGAAAGATAATATAGACTCCCTGGGGGCACAGGCGTAAGGGTGTAATGAGTACACATTCATTACAGGCTCTTCTCCATGGGTGTCACTGGACACTCAAAACAAAGATTGTTGAGATCCTGACAAAACATCCCTTGTAGTACAAAAGTCTGAGTGAGAGGAATAGCAGCAGCAAATCCAATATTTCTCCAAATATCTTTTTTAACTCCCTGTTCTCTCTTTTCCTTTTCGGATTTTGGTTACACATATGATAGATCATTTGATATTGTCCTTCAAATTTTGAACTGTTCTGTGTTTTTATTTTCACCCTTTTTCTCTTTGTGTTTCTGTTTGGATAATTTCTGTGGGCATATGTTCAAGGTCACTGATTCTTTCTTCAGCTGTGTCCAATCTACTGATGAGCCCATCAAAGGTATTGTGTATCACATTTACTGTGATTTTCATTTTTAACATTTTACTTGATTCTTTCATATAGTTTGCATATTTTTCTCCTGAAATTTGCCATCTGATTTTGAATGTTGTCAGTCTTATCTAGAAGAACCCCTAACATATTAATCATAGTTATTTTAAATTTTCTTTCAGATAGTTCCAACATTTCTTTCGTATCTAATTCTGGTTTTGTTGACTGCTTTGTCTCTTGACAGTATGTTGTTTTTTAATTGATTTTTAAAATATACCTACTTTTTTTGTTGTTGTTATTGAAAGCTGGACATCTTACGTAAGACAATAGAGACTAAGGTGAATAGTTCTTATGTTGAGAAATTGGCATGCCTTTGTATTTATTAGGCTTTTAGTGTTTGTGTGTATGTGAGTGTATGTGTGTCATTCTAGTCAAGAGTAGATTGTGGAGTTTCTTGCTGCTGTTTTTAGTCTTGTTAAAAGGTGTGCCAGGCTTTAAATTCCTCAAGTGATACATTAGTTCAGGGTGGGTTCTGGTTGCCCAATGGTTTTTATCAAAGTCTGCTCCACAGCTTTGGGTCTTCCTTTGGGCTGTGCCTCAGAGAGAGTCTTCTTTCAGGCTCTTGTAACACTTTCATCATTATTTCACTGTCACTTATCACTTGATTCTGATTAGCCTGATGACGCAGAGTGTTTTCTGTTGTTCTAATTAATCCTCTATCCTGGGCAAGAACTGTGTCCCTAGGTCTTGGAGGTGTGGCCTTCTCACTACTCTTGCCCCTCCCAGATATAGTTCTTGGCCCATCCTCTTGCTCTCCCCAAGGGTACAGTTTTGTTTTGTTTTTTTCTTGTTCTCTTCTTCCAGCTGCAGTACATTTTCACCAGTGCCCTAAGGGTGACAGTTTGTGTTGCCCTTTCCTCTCTCACAGTTTACAGTTTTTGTTCCATAGATGAAATAAGAGAAACAGATCTGGGTAGGATTTGCTGCTGCTATTCCTCTCACCCAGACTTGTACTATGAGGGATGCTTTTTTTTTTCTTTCATAGACTGAGGGATGCTTTCTCAGCATCTCACCAATATGTTTTCAGTGCCCAGTGACGCCCATGGAGAAGAGATTGCAGTGAGTATGTACTCCCCTTATACCTGTGCCCTCAAGGTTCTATATTCTCTTTCTAGCCATAGTCAGCTTTTACCAATCAGTCAATAATTTATAACAATTTAAAAAAAAAAACTTTTAGTAACTTTTAACTTATAGAAAAATTGCAAAATAGTAGAGTTCCTGTATATGTGCCATTCATCCAGCTTCCCTTTATGTTAACATCTTACATAACCATAGAACATTTATCAAAACTAAAAAATTATTCTATATAAAAAATTGGGGCTTCCCTGGTGACACAGTGGTTGAGAGTCCACCTGCCATTGCAGGGGACATGGGTTCGTGCCCCAGTCCGGGAAGATCCCACATGCTGTGGAGCAGCTAGGCCCTTGAGCCATGGCCGCTGAGCCTGTGCGTCCGGAGCCTGTGCTCCGGAATGGGAGAGGCCACAACAGTGAGAAGCCCACATACCAAAAAAAAAAAAAAAATTGTACTATACTATTCACTTAAAAATTGCTTAATTCTTCTTAACAGTGTCTGGCTACATCCATCTTCACATAAGTGCTTGTATCTTACCTCTTATTGCCTGTCTTTCCTTAGATCTAAAGTTATTTGGTTGCCTTGTGGCCTCAGCTTTCTGATAGGTCCAAGAAAATTATGAATTTGCAGGATATACGGCTTTGTTGTTTTTGTTGTAAAGGTAGGAGTGATGCTCTTTCCAGTTTTGTATATTCCAGGTAGAAATTGGGAGTTAACAAATATGTTTTAAATGAATGAATAACTGAATGAATGATCTGTTGTTCACAGGTAAATTTGATATACAATGGAAAACAAAACAATTATTTAAGTATTAAGGTACATCAAGCAGACTGAGTGTTTTCTAACTTAGTGTGTTTATGTACTAACGTAGTAATCCATTTGGGAATCCTTCATAGGCTAAATCTAAATGTAGTATTTGCAAACACTTTACAAAAAATGTTTCTTCTCTTTTAAGTAGCCACCCTTCTTAGAGGATAGTTTTTTGTTTTATTTTTTTCAAATTTGAAATCATCTTTTTTTCTTCGGTGGATACATCTACAGAGTGAAAATATAGAAAGCAATAGCTCTAGGTCCTTGAGCTCTGATTTGGAAATCTTTTGATAAAAGCTCAGATATGCTTCAGATTAGTCACAATATTTAAATGAAAAACTTCTCTCCTTACACAGAAAATAAATTACATAGATATGAACTGTGGTAATATATTGGTAAATCTCACCTTGTTACATGTCAATGTGCTGCAACCACAATGTGCATTTCTGAGTCTTTCTGTTTTGGCAAATAGACATTGGGTGTTTTAAGGTATTGAAACACTTAATGTTGTCATTGTTATCACTTAAAACATTTTGGGGCACAACTATGGAACAGATGGATTATTTTTTTGAAGGCTCAAGAAATTGTACCCAAATTAAACATCTTTCATAATGTGAGCTATAATTCTAAAAAAATAGTTTCATGGTTTTTACAAATGAAAGGGTTTTTAGAGATTACTTAATTCAATGTTGAGGGAAAGGAGATCCACAAAAGCAAAATATCATAAAAGATCATATGTCCAATTAGGAAGGAATCTGTTCAACTTTGAATATTGTCACAACATGCCCAGGGTACTTTTTGTCACATGCATTGCTCTTTTGTTTGAGTGCTTGCTTTAAAAAAGCCTACCAGAACTTTTATATAAAACATCTTTCAACATCTTTTGAAACTGTCTGTAGATTAATTTAGTAGTCACAAAAGAATATCAGTCTCATTACTTTCAAGTCATGCCTCATACACTTAAATTATTGGTAGAAAATGTATATAAGGAGAGATTTACATTAGCCAAATGCTTGCTTCTCTCTCTCTCTCTCTCTCTCTCTCTCTCTCTTTCTCTTTCATTTTCTTCCTCTCTCTCTCATCTGTCTCTCTCTCTCTCTGCACTGTTGGCACAAATGACAAGCATCTACTGTGCATAATTATTATACATTCCCTCAGATTCCTTGCTCATTAAACTTAAAGGGTATGTAGGATGGTAATTGCCACTTAATCTGCACTCTGTTTTGGAGGAAAGAAATTAACATATATTTATTTTGCAAATACAGCAGTGGCTAAAATCGAACTAATTTCACAAGACACTTTTCCTTATTTTAATGCAAACAACTGTGACAAATTTTAATATATCTCAAAAAACTCTTTTAGAGAAAATATATTGTACAGTGATATTTTCCATTTTCTATCTTTTGTTTAAAGGAAACTATTCCTATTTCTTATGACATGTTAGGCCTCAGATAATAGTATATAACTTTAAAATATCGAGTTTTTTTAATGAAGACATACTACCTTTTGTTTACAAATAAAATATAAAAAACTCGTTGCTTCTAATGGTATAATTCTGTACAGTTTTATTCAACAAATTTATTTTGCAAATAAAATCTACAAATCTACAGAACTAGGTAGGAGGTTCTAATAGTGAAAAAAAAAAGGCAAAAATCCCTGCCATGCATTAATATGTCACTGAGCATTTGGTTGGATGTGGCTGAGTCATTCAATTAGGACAGAGTTTGAAAGGAGGATCTTGGTCAAGCTGCTGTGTAAAGCAGGCAGTGATCTTGTTGATGTAAACACTATACAGAGCATCTTCAGGAGGAGTGAGAATGGGTGTGGCTCTCCTACTACACAGTGATCAGGTGTAATAGCTGCCATGAGGGTGATATCAGGCATCTAATTAACCTCCCTACAACTATCTCATCACCTATGGTTAATGGGCAGTGTTTCCCTTGGATGGATATCCTATAGAGGTACACTCGCAATTGTGGTAGACTGCCAGAAGCATCTGCTTATTTGGAGAGATTTTAATGGGTGTGATTCCCACACTTACCTGTCCATTGGTATTGACCACCATGCCCTCCACTGGTGCCGACATACTGGCTAATCCTGCCCAGTCGAACCAGGTGTCAAATCCATAAGACATTAGTAAGGTTTCTTCTACCAGTAAGCCATAGACCATTGGTCAGACTGCTAAAAAAGAAGAAAAACAATGATAAATAACCCTTCTTCTGTTGCTTGGCAATATGATATCTTTATTTGAAAATTCTCAGTGGAATATGGCAGAAATAATATCCTCACAAAAAGAAAAGCCAAAGGCACATTGTAATGCTTTTTGTTATCATTTCCATTCCCTTAATAGATTGGAGTAAAAGGTACTGGTTCTGTGAAGAGAGGAGAACCTGCATGCCCGATGTACAAGCTAGTCAGGATTTGGATAACAGTGCAATTATTCAAGATGGAAAAGGAAAACATCAGCAAAACACTGATGTTGAAGGGGAAGTAAGGAAAACCCTGAATAGATTAAAAGGACACACAGAAGAAGAACCAAATGCAACACCATTGTAGGTACTTCAAAAACTCTCCATCATGATAAAGAAGTCCTACTAATGCCACCAGAAAGAAACTCATTGAAGAGGTCATTGCATGGAAATGAAATTCCAGAGTAGTATAAAGTGACCAGCCATGGAGAATGATTTCTTATGTACGATTCTGGTGCTCAAGATGAGGAAAGAATTCTTATTTACACAACTTTGACAATATTCAATATTTAAGTGACAGTACATTATTCAGTGATAGCACCTTCAAGATGGCACTAATACAGTTCATTCAGTTATCTACTGTGCATGGTGTAGTATTAGGTTATACTATGTCATTGATTTATGCACTAAAACTGAAAAAGCAAGGGGACGCTTACATACATACATACATATGTACATATATATATATATATATATATATATATATATATATATATATGAAAGTACTTGGAAAAGAAATCTCAACATTAATCTTTCATCGTGTATGATGGATTTCAAAGTTGAAAATATGAATGCGATTCAACTGTTCCTACCAAATGACCAAGTAAAAGGATACTTATTTTACTTTTCATAGTCATTGTGGTGAAAAACATCTTCTTTGGGTCTAATACGTGAGTATACAACAGTGAAGACTAACACCAGTACGTGAGCATCCATAATGTTTGGACTTCCATTTATGCCTTTGAAAGATGTAAATGAAACTTTGAAGTATATTGTGGAGAATGCAGAAGAATATTTAGATGACCTAATGAATTATATCCTTGGAAGTCATGGCAGAAGCAGAGGAAGAGCAGAAGCTCCAAGATTTCTGCCAAAAATTTGGAATGTTTATATATCAGTATTGAATAGCAATCACAGGACAAATGATGCTGTGGAAGACTGGCATAGCAAATTTCAAAGCTAATGGTAGTGCATCATCCTTAAATTTGGAGATTTATTGGTGTGTTAAAAGATGAACAGCAAACGAACAAGTTATCACCCAGGTTCTTGGTGGTCGCACTCAAATACAACCACCAACTTCATGACGATACCAACAAAATCAAATTCCTATAACTGAACTTGTTAACAGATATAACAAATGTAAAGCTGATAATCAAGTTGATATATACTTGAGATCAGTTGCTCATTGACTTAAGACTAACCCTGCTAAACTTCATGATGAAGAACAAAAATAAGTGTGAAATCCAAAATTCATCAGGAATTAACAATAAAAATAATGTAAATAAAACTCTAATGAAGTTAAATGTTTGTATTATTTAATGAATCATGGAGCAAATATCTCATGGATGTTTTGGACAGGACCAAATTTTAAAGACCTTTTCGTGTGGACCAGATGTCTCAATGGGCATTTTGGATAGGGCCAAATATCCTACAAGTTTTCAAATAAATTATCTAAACCTATACATGGCTGTAGTTTAAGTACTATTATTATCATTACCAATGAGTAAAGTAAGGTTCATAAAATTTCAGTAGCTTGATAATAAGCGGCTAAGTATAGGTAATAAGTTATATAAGCAAAATTAGAAACTAGTATTTGGTGTTTGACTTTCCAGCATGGGTATTGTGACACTGGGATCCCAGAGTTTCAGAGCCACATGGTTACGTGACTGGATAACAAGTTTTGAGATTTCAAGTCTCTTTTTGTCTTACTTATACCAGATGCTAGCCAGACTCTATGTCTGAAACTTTCTCAGTAAGTCTTGATTCTCAATTACTCAATCATACTTCTTGCCTTTATTTCATTTAACTTGGAACCCAAGTTACCTACGATAGGGAGGAACCTGAAACAGCATCTCCCAATGGCCAACAGCAAAAGATGGTTTAAAATGTGTGTGGGACTCCAGGCAGGGACACCTCATTGATTAATTTTGAAGATTACCTGTGGAAACACTTATGTTAAGGGCAAATGGAAACTTGTCTTCTCATTCCAAAGTAGCTTCTGATGTTTAGTTCTATATAGAAATTTTTAGTACAGATATTTCAGAGACATTTTAGAGTATCAGTTTGTATTTCATTTGTTTTATCTCAGAACTACATGAAATTCAGGAGATAAATTTATACCTATATTGTTTCAGTCTATAGTCCTAACACCATTTTAATTGAAATATCAGTATTACAATAGCCCTATTATCCTATTTATTAACTATTCTCTAGAAGTTTATATTTTTTCACATATCCAATATATCATATTGAAAATGGTTAATTATATTCTCATCCAGTTATCTTTGCAGCCTCCTGACATAAAAACCTGCTATGGTTTGCATGAATTTTGTTCCCTCTGGACGTTACTGTCAAGTTCTCTTGACAATTTGTATTTCTTATCTCACATAACCATACTATTTGGTCACTTTAGCATCTTCATTACTAAAACCTTTATCCTGTTTCTTTTCACCAGCCACTCTCATTGCATCCCCAAAGCCAATTCTCACTCCTTTGCTGTTACCTATGAGCCTGTGGCAGAGACTGGCTAACTACTGACCAAAATGATTGCTTTCCATTTAGACTGGATTTCTGCTAGATTGAATTTCTCAGCCTCTTGTGTAGTTAGGTCTGGCCAATGGAATGTGAGCAGAAGTAGTGTATGCCACCTCTAGGTTTGATATATAGAATCCTCCATACAATCTTTCATCTTTCCCTTTCTTTCCATCCAGAGACCCTGAGAACTTAGACAAACACATGAAGGAATGAACTTACACCCATGAATGACTATGAAAGCATAATTCTCATTCCTTCATAGTGCATATTGTCACAGTGGCTAGTACTTATTAAGCATTCTACAAATGTTATCTATTTTGATCATTAAACCAGGCCGTATCTTTAAATTATTTCCTTTTCTCTTCTACCTCTTAGGGCTACTGAAAGAGATAACTCATAGATAGGTAATGTTTAATTATTTCAGTTTTCATTAATTTTCTTTTTTGGTTCTCTACCACCATTACATTATATTATATTGTCTTGGGGAAGATTGTTTTGTGTTGATATATTGGGCTTACCTATAATATTCATGAATGTGGATGTCCAAATCTCTCCCCAGATTTGTGAAGTTTTCAGCCATTATTTCTTTAAATAAGCTTCCTTCCCCTTTCTCCTTCTCCTCTCCTTCTGGGACTCGGATAATGCATAGATTATTTCTCTTTATGATATCTCATAGTTTATGTAGGCTTTCTTCACTCTCTTCCTTCTATCCTTCCTTCCTTCCTTCCTTCCTTCCTTCCTCCCTCCCTCCCTCCCTTCCTTCCTGCTCTGACTGGATAATTGCAAAGAACCTTCTACTTAACAGATCCTTTCTTCTGCTTGATCCAGTGTGCTGTTGATGCTCTCTATTGCTTTTTTGTTTTTTCATTTTATTCATTGTATTCTTCAGCTCCAGAATTTCTGTTTCTTTTTTTTAAGATTTCTGTGTCTTTATTGAACTTCTCAGTTTATTCATGTATTGTTTTCCTGATTTCACTGAACTGTCATTGTGTTTTCTTGTAGTTCACTGAGTTTCCTTAAGACAATCATTTTGAGTTCTTTATCAGGAAAATTACAGCTCTCCATTTCTTTGTTTTGGTTACTGAGAAATCATGTCCCTTTGGTGGTGTCATGTTTCCTTGATTTTTCATGTTTCTTGAATTCTTGCATTGCTGTGTTCGCATTTGAAGAAAGCACTCACCTCCTCCATTCTTTACAGACTAGCTTTGGGAGTAAAATTCCTTCCATCAGCCCTGTTGGAATACTGAGGGTCTTCTCAGACCTTTTCTGTGGGTGCTCTTGCCCCAGAGTTCTCGTTCCCTCTTGTGGCTGAATTATTAAGCTTGTATGCTTTCTCTCAATCCTGCAAACCCAGGCCAGGTACTGAGAGCATCCCTTTTTCTTTCCCTAGAGTGTTACTGAAAGCTCAAGTTTGTGTAATTTCTCCCAGTCCAGCATACTTTGACCAGCTTTCTGTGCATGCTCACTACCCATTTGCAAAACCTTGCTCTTGCTGCCACTGGGCACGTGCACAGAGATCCAGCCATGGAGTGGGAGATGTGTGCAGGTGAGCCGTATAGAGCTTTGAGTGTATCCATGGGCCAGTGGAAGAATCTGCAGACGTTGCATACCCAGTAGCTTGTAGTCAGACTTCCTGATGGAGTCTGTAAACTGGTCAGCAAGATCTGTGTCACTTTGATGACCCCTGAGAGCCCTATCTGCTGTTCTCCCACCTGCTTTCTGCTTTCCAGTCACACAGCACATGTCAGTATTCTGAATGGGGTGAGAAACAAATGAGTCTCTCTGGTAGCATCCCACATAGCTGGGGAATCTGGGTGGTCATTCATATGCTTTCATTTCCCCCACAGGGAAATTGTGGGCTAAGTAGGTCTCTCTGGTCCTAAGCTGTACCACCTTGGAGGAGGGTGATGTGAGTAAAATGAAACTGCCTCTTATTCTCTTCAGTGGTCTAATCTTGCTTTTTTTTTCTTTTTGCTCCAGTGGTGTTCTTATACTTCTCTGCTGGACTCCTGGACTTTCAAAAAGACTCTCTTATCCATGGGTGATTGTCTAAATTAGTGTTCCTTGGGGAGAAGATTGTAGAAAACTCTTATTCTGCCATGATGATGACATAACTCTTAACTTTTTTTCCTGGTATTCCTTATACAGAAGTTTCTATCTGCATGGTGAACTCTGTCCACATTTCTGTCTCCATCTTACCTTATAAATATGAAAATAACATGTGCATGGATTATTTTCTTTTTCACTATTATTTATTTTTATAAACCTGACTCATTGATATATTTTATTTAATCACAAGTATTGGCAGACATTAACAGGGCTGATGATTCCAGTTAACACTTATCTCTCACTTCTTTGACTCTAATGCATCTATTGTTTCTGTTACTCAAATAGTACCTTATTAAGCAGCATTATTAATAACTGATATATTCGAAATAATTGGTGTACATGAAATCAGATTATAAACACATTAGATGGAGGTGGCAAATTTTTTGTTACTTTAGTTTAAGTTAGGATAGCACTATTATATTTCCAAAACACTTAGTATACTGCTGAACACATAATAACAACTCAATTAATCATTGTTGATTGATTACAAAACAGATATTTAAGATCACCACAATGATG
>RJWK010015645.1:17329-36296 GCA_004363435.1 Platanista minor
TTTTTTTTTGTGGTACACGGACCTCTCACTGCTGTGGCCTCTCCTGTTGCAGAGCACAGGCTCTGGATGCGCAGGCTCAGCGGCCATGGCTCACAGGCCTAGCCGCTCCGTGGCATGTGGGATCTTCCCGGGCCGGCGCATGAACCCATGTCCCCTGCATCGGCAGGCAGACTCTCAACCACTGAGCCACCAGGGAAGCCCTATATGTAATAGTTTTTCTTGCCAATATTGAAGAATGTTAGAGACCCTAATAAGTTAGAAACTATACATAGAAAAGTAAAAAGAAAAAATTGTGTTCAAATCAAGCTCTGCCACCTATTGTGAATGTAGGCATTCGCTTAAGTTTCCTGAGCCTCAATTTTCTCATTTATTAAAAAATGAAATGCCACCTACACCTACAATTAAATGAGATGAGGAATGTCCCATTCAGGGTTAATATAGAAATATTTTCAAGTGGTTTTATGGTGCAAATGTTGCTTACTTTCCACCAAAGATATAGGAAATTATTATTTATTTTATAAAATAATCATTAATTTAAAATATGGATTTCTAATAATATTTCTTTAAGTGCTTTTAAAAATCAGTGTGCTTTACTTTTTTGGTTTATGTAACCATTTGAGGAACATGGTTATATATATTTTGAATGTATGGAATTTTAAATACAAATTTGCACATTTTATGAAATAAAGTAATAGCTGGTTCAGAGTAACATTTCTCTTTCAATTATTTAGACATAATCTTAATAAAGTGTACTTATAAAAAGAAATGTCTTTTAACTACAAAATAAATAGGCATCTACGTACATCTATGGAAAACATTTTTAAATTAAATGTTATGATCTAACTAGGAGATAACCCAGGGAAGGTAAATCTAACCAACACATGAACCTTTTTGAGGGCAGAAAAGCCATCTCAGGTTCAATTCAATCAGAGGGCATAGGTAATTTGCCTAAGATTCCATCCAGAAATCATCTTGCCTCCAGTTCTACAAATTACTAATTTCAGAGCCATTATGTGGAAAGCTTCACAGACTCCAAATTTGGATAATAAGATAAGTAATTACCAAAATATTAATGTGCCACAGAGAAATGATTTAGGTTATTGATGTGGTCTGGCTATACACGTTTGAATTTCTCCTTCCCACAAGAAAAGGAAATCACTGTATAGCATTGATTCAAAATATACTTGAATGTATTATGTATAGTAAATTCAATTCAATTCAATTTAATGAAGATATACTATGCCAAAGTTGCGTGTATTTAAAAAAATGTAAAATGAATCCCTGTCCTCAAGAAGCCTATAATTATAATTATAAAACAAAGGAAATACTTTAGGTATAGCAGGAGAAATAGAAATGCTGCAGTATCACTCTGGGAATTTAAAGGAGAAAAGAAGAGTGAGACCAAGAGAGAGAGAGAAAATTACTAATAAGATTAAAAAGGGCTTCATGAAAAAGGTGACAGAGAAAAGACTGTACACCTAGTAAACTTTTCCATCTTAGATATCTTAGATGTTTTCAAGTATAGGATAGACCAGTGTTATTCAAACCATTATATAGAAACCTTGATTAAATTTCAATTTGAATTTTATCATTTAAAATATATTTTTACTATTTAAAAATAAGGTACAAACTCAAATGTATTATAGATCTACATTTAGAATTCTGGAGACAACCAAAGTATTAATATGTGTTTTCAGATGAGGAATTTTTTTTCATACATTAGAATAAAATCTATTGTAGCATCTTTGTGAACACATCTGAACTTCTTATGAATAGCATCAATTTAAACTTTTCTAATTCTTGTATCAATTTAGGAATTGTCTTTTTCATCTAAACTTTCAAATATGTTGGCATCAAGTTGTTTATAATATTCTTTTATGGTTTTAAAAAATATCTGTAAGTCCTATGTGAAGTTTCTTTTCTTTATTTGCTCTCTCTTTCTTTGTCTCCCTCTGTGTGTGTGTGTGTCTCTCTCACATCACAATGGATTTAAACTAGAAATAAAAAACAACAAGGTAGCTGGAAATTCCCAAAATAATTGGAGATTAAACAACATAAAACACTGCTAAATTGCTAAATAACACATGGATCAAAGAAGAAATATCAAGAGAAGTTTAAAATACATTTTGAATTAAATGAAAATGAGAAAACAACTTATTGAAGTTTGTGAGCTGCAGTGAAAGCAGTGCTTAGAGGGAAATTTTTAGCATCGACTGTACCTACTGGAAAAGAAGAAAGATCTAAAATGAATAATTTACCCTTCCACCTTAGGAAACTAGAAAAAGAAGATAAAATTAAATCCAAAGTAAGAAAAAAATAATAATAAATATTAGAGCAGAAATCAATGAAAGTTAAAACAGGAAATCAACAGAGAAGATCACAAAACCTAAAGCTGGTTCTTTGAAAACATCAATAAAATTGATAAGTCTCTAGCCAGATTAACCAATAAAAAGAGAATATAGAAATTGTTAATATCAGAAATAAAAAAAGGACATCATTTCAGATTCATTGCAAAGTAAAAGGATAATAAAGGAATATTATGAATAACTCAATTCCCACAAATTTGAAAATGTAGATGAAATAACAGTGCCTTGAAAGAGACAATCTGCCAAAACTCACAAGGAAGATATAGACAATGTGAAAAGGTCTATATCTATTGAAGAAATTGAATCAATAATTAATAACCGTCCAAAAACAGAAAGCAGTAGGCCCAGAAGTGTTACTTAAGTGTTTGGTAGCTGAAGTCTACTGAACACTTAAAGAAAAAATTATACTAATTCTCTACAAGCTGTTTCAGAAGATAGAAGCAGAGGGAATACTTCCTAATTCATTCTATGAGGCCAGCATTACCCTAATAGCAAAACCAGAAAAAGATGTTACAAAACATCTTTTATAACTACAAAAGGAAAACTACAGACCACTATCTCTCCTGAACACAGATGCAAATATCCTCAACAAAATATCAGCAAATAAAATTCAATAATGAGGGCTTCCCTGGTGGCGCAGTGGTTGAGAGTCCGCCTGCCAATGCAGGGGACACAGGTTTGTGCCCCGGTCTGGGAAGATCCCACATGCTGCAGAGCGGCTGGGCCCGTGAGCCATGGCCGCTGAGCCTGAGCGTCTGGAGCCTGTGCTCCACAACAGGAGAGGCCACAGCAGTGAGAGGCCCACGTACCGAAAAAAAAAAAAAAAATTCAATAATGAATAAAAATATTTATACACCACAAACAAGGTATCCAAGTATGCAAGATTGGTTAAAAACTTAAAAATCAACCAATGAAATCCATTGCATCAACAGACTAAAGAAGAAAAATAACATGTTTATATCCATAGATGCAGAAAAAGCATTTGGCAAAATCCAACACACATTCATGATAAAAACAATCTCAGCAGACTTGGAATAGACTAGAACTTCTTTAACTTGATGTTAAAAATCTACAAAAAGCCAACAGCTAACATACTTAATAATGAGAAATTTGAAGCTTCCTACTAGGATCAAGAACAAGACAAGGATATCCACTCTCGCCAAGGCTTTTCACACCATACTGGAAGACATAGCAAATGCAATAAGAAAAGGAAATAAAAGGTACACAGATTGGGAAGGGAGAAATAAAACTGTCTTTTCTTGCAAATCACTTGATTGTCTATGTAGAAAAGTATTCTATATACAAAATTCAACAGCTTTCTTATATACCAGGAATGAAAAAATGGAATTTGAAATTAAAAACTCAGTACCATTTATATTGGCGCCCCCAAAGATGAAATGCTTAGGTATAAATATTTTGGTATAGATAAAAAATGTACAAGACATATGTGATGAAAACTACAAAACTGCGATGATGATGAAAGATATCAAAGAGCTAAACATATGGAGCGATATTTCATGTTCATGGACAGGAAGACTCAATATTGTCAAAAATGTCCATTCTTCCCAACTTGATCTATAGATTCAATGCAATACCAATCAAAACCCCAGGAAGTTATTTTGTGGATATTGAATTACTTATTCTAAAGTTAACATGGGGCTTCCCTGGTGGCGCAGTGGTTGAGAGTCCGCCTGCCATCGCAGGGGACGCGGGTTCGTGCCCCGGTCTGGGAAGATCCCACGTGCTGTGGAGCGGCTGGGCCCATGAGCCATGGCTGCTGGGCCTGCACATCCGGAGCCTGTGCTCTGCAACGGGAGAAGCCACAGCAGTGAGAGGCCCGTGTACTGCAAAAAAAAAAAGAGTAAAGTTAACATGGAGAGGAAAAAGACCCAGAATAACCAACTCAATACTGAATGAGAAGAACAAAATCAGAAGGACACTACCAGACATTAAGACTTAGTATATGAGTCACTTTGCTGTACAGAAGAGATTGACACAACATTGTAAATCAACTATACTTTAATTAAAAAGCAAAATTAAAAAAGACTTAGTATAAAGCTACAGTAGTCAAGACAGTGTAGTATTGGCAAAAGAAAAGACATATGGATCAAAGGAATAGAATAGAGAGCATATAAGTAGACCCACATAAATAGTTATGTCATCTTAGATAAAGGAGAAAAGTCTTTTCATCAAATGGTGCTGGAAAAACTGGACATATGCATGCACACACACACACATACACACACACACACACACACACACACACGAAAGAAACTAGACACAGACATTACACCCTTAATAAAAATTAACTCAAAATGGATCACAGACCTAAACGTAAAATGCAAAATTATAAAATTACTAGAAGGTAACATAGGAGAAAACCTATATGACTTTGGGTATGATGATGCCTTTTTAGACACAACATGAAAGTCATGACCCATGAAAGAAATAATTGATAAGCTGGACTTCATTAAAATTTTTTTTAAAAATCTGGTCTGTGATAGGCAATGTCAAAGAAATTAGAAGACAAGAAACAGACTGGGAAAAAATATTTGCAAAAGACACATCTGATAAAGGACTGTTTTTGAAAATATACAAAGAACTCTTAAAACTCAATGGTAAGAAAATGAACAGCCAGATTTTTTTCTAAATGGGCAAACGAACTAAACAGATATATCACCAAAGAAGATATACAGATAACAAACATATGAAAAAATGCTCAATGTTATATGACATTAGTGAATTCCAAATTGAAACAACAACGAAATAGCATTACACATCTTTTAGAATGGCCTAATTCAAAACACTGACAACCCCAAATGCTGGCAAGGATTTGGAGAAACAGGAACTCTCATTAATTGATTCTGGGAATGCAGAACGTTACAGCCACTTTACAAGATATTTTGATATTCTTTCAAAACTGAACATATTCTTACCACATGATCCAACAATTGTACTGCTTGGTATTTACTCAAGTTAATTGAAAACTTATATCCATACAAAACATGTACATGGATATTTACAGCAGCTTTACTTGCCAAAACTTGGAAGCAACCAAGATTTCCCTTAGTAGGTGAATGGAAAATTAACTGTGATACATCCAGACAGTAGAATATTACTCAGTGCTAAAAATAAATGAGCTATCAAGCCATGAAAAGACATGGAGGAAACTTAAATGCATATTACTAAGTGAAAGAAGCCAATCTAAAAAGGCTACCTACTGTATGATTCCAACTATATGACATTCTGAAAAAGACAAAACTCTGGATACAGTAAAAAGATTAGTAGATGCCAGGTCTTAGTTGGCAGGGGAGGTTGAAGAGACAGCACAGAGGAGTAGAGGATTGTTAGTACAGTGAAATGATTCTGTATGATACTACATTGGGAGGGTGCATGTAGTTAGTTATACATTTATTCAAACCCATAGAATGTACAGCAAGAGTGAACCTGAATGTAAATTATGGACTTTGAGGGATAATGATGTATCAATATAGGTTCATTGGTTCTAACAAATGTACCACTGTGGGGTGGAATGACCATATTGGGAGAGTTTGTGCATGTGTGGAGACAGGGAGTATATGGGAACTCTTTGTGCTTTCTGCTCAATTTTGCTGTGAACCTAAAACTGTTCTAAAAATTAATGTTTATTAATTTAAAAAAAAGAAACATATGGCAATCCTGGAACTGAGAAATAAAATATTTCAAAATAAGAACTCAATAGATAGGTTTAACAGCAGATTAGACACAATTAAAGAAATGATTTGTGGGTATGGATTAAATCATTGACAGAAACAGAAAAGAATGAAAACCCAGGGGAAAAAGTAAAATGCGTATAGGACAAGACAAACTGTTCTAAATACTTGTAATTAGTGTCCCAGAGGTGAGGAAAGACTGGGGAAGAAGCAATATTGGAAAACAAAATAGCTGATGGATTTCTATAACTGATGAAAGTTATCAAGCCACAGATTCAAGAAGTAACACAAACCCAAATAGGATCACATAAAGAAAACTTTAACTAGCTGAATCATATTTAAACTCCTAAGTATCAAAGATAAAGAGAAAATGTTAAAAGCAGCTGGAGAAAAAAAGACAGTAATCTCAAAGGAGGGAAAATAACTCTGATAGTTGACTCAACAACATAAATTTTGAAAGCCAGTAGACAGTGGTCTGATCTCTTCACAAACCTGAAAGAAAATAACTACCAATCTATAATCCCATATCCAGAAAAATATAGTCTTCAAAAAGGAAAGCAATTTAAAGATATTTTCACACCTGCACCAAATGAAATACTGAAGACTTTTCTGAAGGAAAGTGATCCCAGATGGAAGCATGTTAAGGTGTATTTTATGATCCAGAATGTGTTCTATCTTGAAAACTGCTCCATGTGAGCTTGAGAAGAATGTGTAATCTGCTATTGCTGGGTGAAATAATCTATAAATGTCAATTGTATCCAGCTATATAATGTTGCTGTTAAGTTCCATTCTCTCCTTACTGATTTGATTTTCTGCCTTCTGGATCTGTCCGTTTTGGATAGAGAGATGTTAATGTCTCCAACTATAATAATGAATTCATCTATTTCTCTTTGAAGCTCTCTAAGTTTTTGCCTCACGTATTTTGATACACTGTTGTTGCCACATATACATTAAAGGCTGTTTGTCATCTTGGAATATTGACCCCTTTATCATTATATAATGCCCCTCATTTTCTCTGATAATTTTCCTTGTTCTGAAGTCTGTTCTGTCTGAAATTAATATAGATATTCCTGCTGTCTTTTGATTAGTGGTAGCATGGTATAAATTTCTCTAGCCTTTTACTTTTAATCTATATGTGTCCTTATACAGGCATACCTTATTTTATTGTGCTTTGCTTTATTCCACTTTGCAGATGCTTTGTTTTTTACAAACTGAAGTTTTGTGTCAACCCTGTGTCAAGCAAATCTATTGTCACCATTTTTCCAACAGCATTTCCTCACTCCATGTCTCTGTCACATTTTAGTAATATTTCAAACCTTTTCATGATTAGTATTTCATTCTATTTTCTTTCTTATGATATCAGTTATACTTTTTTTTACTTTTTTAAGTTGTTTCCCTAAAGTTTGAAATATACTTTAACAACTAATCCACATACGTTTCCAAATAACACTATAACTCTTCCAAATAGCGCTGTAACTCTTCACCAATAAGATTCCTAATATCTTCCTCCCATCCTTTGTATCTTTGGTGTCATTCATTTCACTTATAGATAAGCATCCTTCCATATATATATATTTATATATACACAAATTATGTATATGTATATATATACACAATTATATATAAAGTTGTTATTCTTCACTTTTGAAGGATAATTTTGCAAGCTACAGAATTCTAGGTTGATAGGGCTTTTCTCCCCTTCAATACTTAATTTCACTCTACTCTTTTCTTGCATGCATGGTTTCTGAGAAGTTGGATATAACCTCTGTCTTCTCTCAAGATTTTTCTTTATCTGTGATTTTTTGAAATTTAAATATGATATGCCTAGTTGTAGGGGTTTGCTTTTATTTATTTATTTATTTAGTATTTATCCTGTTTTGTGTTCTCTGAGCTTCCTAGATCTGTGATTTGGTGTCTTAACATTAATTTGGGTAAATTTTCAATCATTATTGCTTCAAATATTTCTTCTGTTCCTTCCTTAATTTCTTCTAGTATTCCCATTACACATATGTTATACCTTGTGTAGTTATCCCACAGTTCTTTATTTTGTTCTTTTATCCTTTTGCTTCTAAGTTTTGGAAATTTCTATTGTCATTTCCTTAATTCAAAGATTCTTTCCTCAGCTGTGTTCAGTCTACTAGTGAGCCCATCAAAGGAATTCTTCATCTCTGTTAGTGTTTTTAAACTCTAGTATTTCTTTTTGATTCTTAGACTTTCTCTCTGCTTATATTATCCATCCGTTTTTGCATGTTTTCTACTTTTTCCATGAAAGCCTTTAGAATATTATTCATAGTTTTAAAAAAATTCCTGGTCTGATAATTCAGCATTCCTGCCACATCTGACTCTGGTTCTGATGCTTGGTTAATCTCTTCAGACTGTGTATTTGCCTTTTAGTGTGCCTTTTGATTTTTGTTGAAAGAGGGCATTATGTAGTGGGTAAAAGGAATTTCAGTAAATCAGTCTTTAGTAATGCAGTGATAAGGTGTGGGGGGAAGGGAAGAATTTTATAGTCTCATGATTCTGTCTTAGTTTTTTTTTTTTGCGGTACGCGGACCTCTCACTTTTTGTGGCCTCTCCCGTTGTGGAGCACAGGCTCCGGACGCGCAGGCTCAGCGGCCGTGGCTCACCGGCACAGCTGCTCCGCGGCATGTGGGATCCTCCCAGACCGGGGCACGAACCCGTGTCCCCTGCATCGGCAGGCGGACTCCCAACCACTGCGCCACCAGGGAAGCCCCTTTCTGTCTTAGTTTTTCGGTGAGCTGTGCTCCTGGACTATGAACTTGACCAGTGCTTCTCAGTCTCCTCCCTTAGATGGGGCAGGATGGCTAAAGGGAGCTGAAGTTGGGCAACTCAGGTTGGTTAGGCTCTAAAAAAAACCTCAGTAAATTAGGCTCTGACTAAATAGTTTTTCCTGAGGGCAGACTTTATTAAGAAGAACAGAATGATCTGGCATACTTCAAAATGGTTCCTTTTTCCCCTCCCCTGTCAGAAGCATGAGGAAAATTTTCTCCAGTATTCACTGTGAGGGGGTCCCTCTATGACTAGGTCCGCCTGGAGTTTTTATCTCTCAGACTTGTACATATGGAGCCTCCAGCACTTCATTCATTACAGTTCAGGTTTTCCTATCCTGGAACTGGTTCCTGTGGAGACTTCTGCTCCTTGGTTTCTGTTCTGGTATGTAGTGATTCTCTGTATCCACCTGTGTTTCCTTCCAGTTTTGGGGGCAGCAATTTGCTTGTGACCTCACTTTTCTGATCAACTTAAGAAGAGCTGTTGATGTTTCAGTTTGTTAAGCTTTTTACTTGTTGGAATGGAGTGGTGACTTCTAATATGCTGAACTGGAAACCAGAAGTGCCTGTATGTTTGTTATTTACAGCTTCCTATTTTGTACTGAAATTCTCATTTTAAAAATATTAATTACAGTTATTTAAAATTTTGTGTCTGGTAACCTCAACATTTAAATATCCTATACATACATCTGTCGATAATTCTATTATCTAGTTTTCTGTTGATAGTGGTTACCTGGTCTTATCTGCTAGTATGTTTATTGTTTTATTACATGCCAGAAATGGCATATGAAGTGTTTTAAAGATACTTTGAGGTTCAGAATTACAGATCTTCCTCGACTTATGATGGGGTTATGTCCTGATAAATCCATCATAATTTGAAAATATCCTGAGTCGAAAATGCATTTAATAACCTACCAAACACCTTAGCTAGCCTACTTTAAGCATGCTCAGAATACTTATATTAGTCTACAATTTGGCAAAATCATCTAACACAAAGCCTATTTTATAATAGTGTTGAATATGTCGTGTAATTTGTTTAATACTGAACAAAAAGTGAAAAACAGACTGGTTGTATGGGTACAAAATGGTTGTAAGTGTATTGATTGTTGACCCAGCATCACAAGACAATATTCTACCACATATCACTAGCCCAGGAAAAGGCCAAAATTCAAAGTATGGTTTCTACTGAATGTGTATCACTTTTGAACCCCAATAAGTCAAAAAATCATAAGTGAAACCATCGTTAAGTTTAGGAGTCTGTATAGTCTTTCCTAAGAGAGGATTTGCTTTTGCTTCTTACTTTCATTAGAATATGGACATAATACCTCCATAAATTCAGTGATTGGTTACATTAGAAGCTGAATTTAATCCTTTATGTGGTCTTGTCTATGTCCAGTTCCCTGTTTTCCTGATAGATGAGCCTTCAAAAGTCTAAAATGAAAGCCAGGTGTGTTGAGAGATACTCCTCCTTATTGAGCTCTGAATTCTGGCTGTCTCCCTTTGACTCATGAGACTGCTCAAAGCACTGATGGTTTCTCAGCCTCTCAGAAGCCGTATAATAATTGGTTAATGCATTGAAGGGAAAATTGAATTGAAATGCCTTCCTTAAATTTTTTTTTTTCCCTTTGTTTCTGGATTTTGGCCCTGCACATTCTGGCTGCCTTGGCAGCTCACTCATGCCTTCAGAAATATTTTAAATGATATTTTCCACAGCCTTTCTAGTTGATTTTTGCAGAATGGCTTGTTTGAGTCAAGCTGATCTGTCATTTCTGGAAATGAAATTCTCCTGTATATATTTTGATATGCTATTTGCTACATAAAGTTTCACGACTGAATCATTTAACCGTATTTGCAGTCTTCCTTGGTTGCAGGAGTTATTTATTTGTCTTGGGATTCAGTTTGGGAAGGAATATATTCTTGGTGTACTTTGTTGAACTCCCATATCTTCTAATTTCCTCTTGCTCCTGTTAGCAATATCAAAGGGCCGATCAGTTCAAATGGCTACTTTTTTTTCTACCTTCTAAAGATATAAAACCAATACATAAAAAGCTTAAATTCGTATAATATTTTGAAATGGTAATAGATTTTTATTGATTTAAATTAGGCTTCATGGCTACAGGTTTCTGTTTTTTTTTTCAATGTATCACCCTGACTAGGCTACATTCCCTGTTTATTCAAACATTATTCTGGGTGATGCTGTGAAGTTATGTTGCTAATGTAAATTCCCTAATCCGTTGACTTTAAGTAAAGGAGCTTGCTCTGGATAATCTGGGTGGGTCTGATTTAATCAGCTGGCAGGCCTTAAAAACAGTGCTGAAATTTTAGAGAGATTGAGAGAGACGGAGAAAGAGAGGGAGATGAGTTCAGCCTGTGGACAACAGTGTAGGCCCATCCATCCTGCCCTTAGTTAGAGCCTGCCTATGGATTTTAGGTTTCCTTAGCCAGCCCCACAATTATGTGAGCCAAGTTATTTTAATACGCCTGAAGATTTATTATGAAAGAATCTGAAGCTTTCATGTCTATATCTATACATCTTTTATTGATTCAGCTTCTCTTGTTGAATCCCAACTGATAATATGTCAATGAACATATTCTTCAGGAAAAAAATCAGGTCATATAGTGTAAATGAACACAAGAGTATGCCATAGCCATGAAATGGAATCTGTGGTATTATATTTGAATGGGTTTCTTTGTCCTGTATCTGACAGAAATGACTATAAGATACATAATTAAGTCAGACTTCTTTAATTAACTTTGGGAATAGAAATGGAAATAGAAACACAATTAATGAATATGCTAATTTCACCCCATTAAATGTCAGGGGATAGGTGATCTTTATCAATGGCTTAAAAATGCATACCAGATTAAATAGATGATTCCCATAAATATTTTTTTTTCTAAAGAACAAAACATAAAAATACTTTTTCAAGGTTAAACTTAAAACAATGGGAGACAGACATCAATTTATTATCATTGAGATTAATTAAATATGAGATATTAAGAGAAAATATTGACTAAATACCAGAAGGCTATATTGATGCTATAAAAGGGTAGTCAGCTAATAATGATTCTTAATAATGCCCAGTGAGAATAGAATCCCACCACTCTCTATTAGTGAACACTGTTTGTTCTTTTTTGCAAAAAAGCTAGCATTACCATAATAAGCATGTAAAACATCATAAATAACTAAGTGTGTATGCAGGAATAAATTACTTCTGCTCTAAGAAACTATAACCGAAGGGAAAAAATATTCTTCTGGATTTGGGCAAGCAAAGCTCTGTAGCAAAATGAAACATTAATTCCTTGGAAAGAATTTGAAGTTTTAAATTTGGAGTGATTCCCTTCAGAAGATTTTATAAATCTATTCTTAAGTGAATTATTTAAAAATAAATCGATCAGTAGTTATCGAAAACCTTCTTTTGAACTCAGTTAAAATGAAATCCAGTGTTCCTTAGTTGCTCAAATTGGCAGTTTTTGAAAAAGTGGGTTACTACTAAAACTTTGGTTCACATAAAATCACTCTTTAAGCATGTGCAAAAGACATCATTATTCGTCTACCAAAATATATAAATAACATAATAAAATCATGTTTAAATACTAATTTTAGCACATATGTCTGGGTTAGGCTTAGGTCCCATGTTTTGTTATACTAACCTCTACCTTCTGTAACATCATTATTCATAGCTATTAAGCAGTTTCATAATATTTAAGTGTATGGAGACTGATTTGACCTAACAATTTTACAAAAACAAAATGTGAATTGGTACAGCCACTATGGAGAACAGTATGGAGGTTCCTTAGAAAACTACAAACAGAACTACCCTATGACCCAGCAATCCCACTCCTGGGCATATGCCCTGAGGAAACCGTAATTCAAAAACAGTCACGTACCAAAATGTTCATGGCAGCTCTATTTACAATGGCCAGGAGACGGAAACAACCTAAGTGTCCATCATCGGATGAATGGATAAAGGAGATGTGGCACATATACACAATGGAATATGACTCAGCCATAAAAAGAAACGAAATGGAGTTATTTGTAGTGAGGTGGATGGACCTAGAGTCTGTCATACAGAGTGAAGTAAGTCAGAAAGAGAAAGACAAATACCGTAGGCTAACACATATATATGGAATCTAAGAAAAAAAGAAGTGTCGTGAAGGGCCTGGAGGCAGGACAGGAATAAAGACACAGACCTACTAGAGAATGTAATTGAGGATATGGCGAGGGGGAGGGGTAAGCTGTGATAAAGTGAGAGAGTGGCATGGACATATGTACACCACCAAACGTAAAATAGATAGCTACTGGGAAGCAGCCGCATAGCTCCGGGAGATCAGCTCGGTGCTTTGTGATCGATCACCTGGATGGGTGGGATAGGGAGGGTGGGAAGGAGGGAGACGCAAGAGGGAGGAGATATGGGAACATATGTATATGTATAATTGATTCACTTTGTTATAAAGCAGAAACTAACACCATTGTAAAGCAATTATACTCCAATAAAGATGTAAAAAAAAAAAAGGGCCAAGTGAAAGTTGGAAAAAAAATGTAACAATATGACAACCAACAGTCCACAGCATTTTTTTTTTCTGGATTTATCTTTAACAGGACTTGAAGTATTATAACTTTGATGATTGCTATTATCATCATTTGCTCATTCAGTAGGAGGCCATGTACGGTACATAGGAATTATCAAGAAAATGCACTTCAGGTATGCTACACAAACTTATTTAAAACAACATGGAATAAATGCCAGCTTGTATTTTACTATGATGGGGTTTTTTATTAACAAGCACTGGTGAGACAGAGCCTTCTTTGAAAATAGAAATGCTACTGTACCTAGTTCAATTATTTAGGTCCAGGTTTTAATAATTTTTAATGTGTCTTAAAAGGAGAATTTCATGACAAAAGAGAATTTCAAATATCCTTTTTCTTTCTAAACTGCCCTTTGAAATAAAAGTAGTTATTTGACGTTTAAGAAATACTTCCTATCTTAGATAATAAGTTGGATTCTCTCTTACAAACATTTACCCTTGACTCGGTGTTCATTTATTGATTTTAAAAGAAGACCCATTCCTGATTTATTTTGTATATTTGATTTCATTCTGGATTATATTTGATAATTAATGCAACACCCCAAATCAACATACAATGTGCTGCCCCATCATGCTCCTAATTGAGGGGGGCCAACTCTGTAGATTCTTAATAACACTCAGGGTATTGTGTTTATCTGAAGCATGTTGATTAATTTATCAAAAAAAAAGTAGCACTGTCTAAATGAATATTAGTACTTTGAAAATTTAGGAAACTAAGAGAACTAAGGCTCTTATTTTCTATGTGTACAGTATGCTTTATTTCTCTCTAGAAATTATGAAAGTCATCAACCTCAAAAAAGGTTGCCTATTTCCAGTACATACTGTCTCCTCTCCAATACATACATATGTTCACAAATCCTCACTTCTTTTGTTAAGTTTTCTAATTAAATAACTTTGAGTTAACAACACCTTTGTAACATTATTTTCTAAATAGCATAGATATACCACACAAAGATAACCCAATGCACCCAAAGTTTATGTATTTTTAATGCTCTATTATGTACTATTTTAGTATAGCATAGGCATGTTTCTGCATGAACTTTATTTTTTTATTTTTTTTGCGGTACCCGGGCCTCTCACTGTGGTGGCCTCTCCCGTTGCGGAGCACAGGCTCCGCACGCTCAGGCTCAGCGGCCATGGCTCACGGGCCCAGCCACTCCGTGGCATGTGGGATCTTCCCGGACCGGGGCACGAACCCGTGTCCCCTGCATCAGCAGGCAGACTCTCAACCACTGCGCCACCAGGGAAGCCCTCTGCATGAACTTTAAACCTGAGAACCATATCTTACCAATGTGTAAGCTGTTCTCTGGTAACAGAATGGTTCACTATCACTTCTCTGGCACAATACTGGCAACTTAGGGATGCCAGACTTCAAAAGCCAGTCAACATGAAGTATTTCTCCTTTTATTAGGCATGATGAAAAAAAGAGAAATTCTATGTCAATTTTATCTTCACTTATAGAAATAATAGAAAGGCCCAAGGTTGAGAGAGTGACTTTTTTTGGAAGAACGTCAAGGAAGACTGTGGCTAGAGCAAATATAATAAGGGAAAAATGGTAGGAAATGAAGTGAGAGAAAAGTAAGGGGGATGCAGAATATTGTTTAGTGTTTAGATCATTGTAAGGGTATTTGTTTACACTCTATTTGATATTGACAGCCATAGTAATGATAAGATCTGAGACTTAGACAAATGAATCTCCTTGTTGCTGTGTGAATACTAGACTGTGTGTATGGACATAGGTGGGGAGTGGGAGGGGTGGGAGCAGATACAGCAGTTAGTAGGCTCTAACTTGATCAAGAATGATGGTTTCTTGGATCATGGAGCTAGTAGTGGAAGTTGTGAGAACCTGTTATTCTCTAGATTTATATAGAAGTTGGAACCAAAAGAATTTGTTGATGGACAGGATATAGGGAGTGAGAAAGAGTTGCCACTGACTGAAGTGGGAAAAGACTGTGGGTGGAATCTTTTTGCTAGGGAGAAGATAAGAAGTTACATTTTGGATATATCAAATTTGAGTTGCCTATTAGTAACATAACTACTATGGAGAAACAATTTGAGGAGACCTATAGCATCTACAATCTTCATGTTTTCTTATACTTTATTATAAATATATCAGTCAAGATCTCATTGACAGTATTATAAATATTGGCAATCTTGATATTTATTATGTATTATATATGCTGTCTTATTGGGAAGTAAAATCTTGGGTTTAAAAAGAAGTCTCGGGCTTCCCTGGTGGCGCAGTGGTTGAGAGTCCGCCTGCCGATGCAGGGGACGCGGGTTCGTGCCCTGGTCCGGGAAGATCCCACATGCCGTGGAGCAGCTGGGCCTGTGAGCCATGGCCGCTGAGCCTGAGCGTGCGGAGCCTGTGCTCCGCAACGGGAGAGGCCACAGCAGTGAGAGGCCCACGTATCGCCAAAAAAGAAAAAAAAAAAAAAGTCTCTCCCTGCTATCATGGAATTGATCAGAAGTGACAAATGTTTTCTCCAACTAGAAACTAATTTAACATTCAGAAAGGAATGGCTGGAAACATTTCTATCACAGGCATGCACCTCATCTTTCAAGTGGAAACTTAGAAACTCAAATAAAAAATTTTTAAATGGGAAAAACTTATGTGTCCATTTGTATTAAAGTACTGAAGGATGCAAAATCTTTGTGATACCTTGTCATCTAGCCTTATCCCTAACTTCCCAAACTTGCAAAAAGAATGTTACGAGCTGCTAGTGAGTGACACTAAATCTCCTATACCATGACAGGCATAATCCTTTGATAAAATAGGCTTCTTTATCTGTAATGTTATCAACTGTCAACCAAAGTGATGTGATGTCCCATCAAGGGCAGAATATAATATGATTTGGGTATGGATACACTGATTTCTTTTGCATGAAATAATCAGATTTAGAGATATCTGACAAGTACTGTAATTATTTAACGTACTTGTGACAAAGTAGCATAATTTGTCAATATTGCAAACATACTTGCAATTTGAGTATTCAAAATAATTGTAATTAAACTACTCTTTAGACACTGTTTAGAAGAACATAAAACAAGAATGACAAGAAACTATAGTTACTGTCATTTAGAACTCAGGGAGAATTTGCAACCTATCAATAGGGATTGCTTTTATGAAAAATGTTTTTCAGTTCTGATTCTGATGTTACAAAGGTATATGATAGCGGCTGTGCATTTATATGGGACTGTCAAATAAATGCTGCTTTTCACATGATGTGGCATACAGCTTCTAATTACCATTCCATCACAATACATCACTCTAGAATAACTTCATCAATTGTCCTCTCACAACTTCCTTTTGTTTTTCTTTAAAGAAACTAGATTATAGGGCAAGTAGATTTTCAAATATTTATGTTAATCTTCATTTGAGTCTACTTATGGATGTTTATTCTTAATCATTTTACGTAAACAATTGAACACTTTGATTTCAAATGAATATCATATTCTCATTTCTTTTTTTTTTTTTTTTTTCTGGTACGCGGGCCTCTCACTGTTGTGGCCTCTCCCGTTGCGGAGCACAGGCTCCGGACGCGCAGGCTCAGCGGCCATGGCTCACGGGCCCAGCCGCTCCGCGGCATGTGGGACCTTCCTGGACCAGGGCACGAACCCGCGTCCCCTGCATCAGCAGGCGGACTCTCAACCACTGCGCCACCAGGGAAGCCCGGATTGTTCCTTTTCTTGCCTTTAATTTTTAAGATGTATCATACTAGCATAGGCTTGAAATTCATAAATACTGATTTATGAGTCCATGACCAAACACGTAAGGTCACTGAGTCTCCAAAAAATATATATAAATACGTATTTTTGTCATCTCAATGAACTATTGGCCTAGCAGACTGAACAATATGTAACATTAAAAATCAGTTAATTGCATACTAGAAGAATCGTCTCCTTCTAATACTACAAGAAAGTTGAGCATAAGCATCATTGTAGAAATATGAATATGAGCTTTCATAAAAGATCAGATCTCAAATTGTACAGCATCATTGACATAATCTTCCTTTGAGTAAAATGTATTTATTTATTACATATTTTTTTTTATTGAATGTGTACTTTATGGGTACTCTAAAGATGGGACATACTCCACTGTGCTTCAAAGGGCAAATCATTCATGCCCAGGCCATCACACTCAGAAAATCATATTCACTGTTTCCTTCTTTTTAGAATACTTGAATCTCTAAAGTCTGATATTTGTTCACCTGAAGTTGATTTTTAGATTATTGGTCTGACTCCTTTGTACTTTATAATCCTTGGTGCCTTCAATTAAGATCATGAATTACATTTAACTTACATTTCCATATTTTTACTTTCCTCTATAATATTATCATAAAACTTAGGTCATTGAATTCAGTGTTTCAAATTACATGTTATATTTCAAAATAAACAGTTCATAATAATTTGTGTAAATCCAATCCTAATTAGACACAAGCCCAAAGTCTATAGGAGTTCAATTTATGCCTAAAATTAAATATTGATATGGATAAGAACAAAATTTTTCAGTCGAAGTCTTCGTCTATACTAAAATTCATACATAATGGCAGCTTTAAAACTGGCTGAATACATTATTTACATGTGGTATATTCCTTTTTTCATATTACTAATAACACTAATAGGTAAAATGGTATTTTTCTGGCACCTTAGTAGACATCCTTTTAAAATATAATAGACTGCTACTATTTGGAACACTGGTTCCACTTAAGCCAATTAGATCTAATTTAATAAATAAAATTGGATTTAAAATAAGTTTAACCATATTTCTTCTATCTGACTCTACTACTCTTCATAGCAAATCAAGAAATTAGACTTGGAAAATAAGAGGATGGAATTCTCATATACCTTTTTTGGAACTTTATCCCAGTACTGTGCTAATTAAAACAAATACCTTGGAAAAGAGTCTTTAATTTAAAGCTATGCTTGATGTCATTCAATGGATTTGGCATCTTGTTCTTCTGTTCTCATTTCCATAAAATGATAGGGAATAGAATTTGGGAAGCTAAATAGCTTCACAAGGCTGAGCTGATGGTCCAGACTTCAAAGACTGTGCTATGGTATTGCTGATTTACAGACTGCCCTTAAAAAATCCCTAACATTACGACAAGGATTCACTTGCAGTCTACCTGTTCATTCTATCATGGGTATGTATGAGGTTGTCAATACGTCCTGGATTTTTTTTTTTTTACATCTTTATTGGAGTGTAATTGCTTTACAATGGTGTTAGTTTCTGCTTTATAACAAAGTGAATCAATTATACATATACATATGTTCCCATATCTCCTCCCTCTTGCATCTCCTTCCCTCCCACCCTCCCCATCCGACCCATCCAGGTGGTCACAAAGCACCGAGCTTATCTCCCTGTGCTATGTGGCTGCTTCCCACTAGCTATCTATTTTACCTTCCATAGTGTATATATGTCCATGCCGCTCTCTCACTTTATCACAGCTTAACCCTCCCCCTCCCCATATCCTCAGTTCCATTCTCTAGTAGGTCTGTGTCTTTATTCCCGTCTTGCCCCTAGGTT
>RJWK010015646.1:0-36172 GCA_004363435.1 Platanista minor
TGCCTCATGTGCCCAAGTCAACAACACAAGGTCCCCGAAGGGCAAAGTCCCATCACAGTCCTTCCGTTTCATGACTTGTACTCAACAGGCAGCAGTTCATACTCGGTTCAAGTGACTTATTTTCAAAAAAACTCAGTCTTTGGGCTTCCTTGGTGGCGCAGTGGTTGAGAGTCCGCCTGCCGATTCAGGGGACGCGGGTTGGTGCCCCGATCCGGGAAGATCCCACATGCCGTGGAGCGGCTGGGCCCGTGAGCCATGGCCACTGAGCTTGCGCATGCGGAGCCTGTGCTCCGCAACGGGAGAGGCCACAAGAGTGAGAGGCCCACGTACAGAAAAAAAAAAAAACAAAAAAAACAAAAAAACCTCTGTCTTTTACATTATAAAAGAGGCAGCTAACTTTCCTCAAAATGCTCACATAACATAGAAATTGACTGAGGCAACATTGAGGGTAATTAGGAAACTGTAGATTATTTAAAATTTTTCAAGTACATTGTTTTGTCTTCAGTGGTAGAGCCCTTCAAAAACAGATTTCACATTCATAATAAACTTAATGGAGGTTGGCTTCTGTGATTCAATGAGAAACCACCAGAATAAATCACTTCCTGTTGCTCTGAGAGGGCAAGCCTTTCCCATTAGCCTTTTGACAGCTGAGGATTGGTGAGATTATTCTAGAAAATATTCGGGAGAACGTCTCCTAAAGTAATGAGAGTGGAGCTGCGGTAACAGATCGTTACCTGCAAACTAGCTTTTAAAAACCCAAGAAAGATGCTCTTTTTCTGCATCTGAGCATGGATTTCGGGCTCCTATGCAGCCGGCGTCCAGTTAGGGCAACAGGAAGACACGGTCCCCTTCCGGAAACCTCTCCCAGCCCCTCCACACCCTTCCGGGCTCTCTCTGGCTCAGAGAAGAGACCCCTTTGTTCTGCTTTTCAGAGTTAAGCACATGATATATATTGTGTTGGCCAAAAAGTTTGTTTGGGTTTTTCTGTAATAAACGTTTTGGCCAACCCAATATCTTTAAACGGATGATAACAATTAGCATCTCTCTAGCACTCCCTGTGTTCCAGCTTCCGTGCAAAACGTCCCGCATTCTTTCAGAACAATGGGGACTGAGGTCATTTTAAGCACCTAAGAAGCGTTGTGTTCTTTTCTCTTTTTTAATTTATTTTTTATTGAAGTATAGTTGATTTACACTTGTGTTAGTTTCTGGTGGTTTTTTTTTTTTTTTTTTTTTTTTTTTTTTTTTTTTTTTTTTTTTTTTTTTTTTTTTTTTTTTTTTTTTTTTTTTTTTTTTTTTTTTTTTTTTTTTTTTTTTTTTTTTTTTTTACTTAGGAAGAAACTGGGATTTAAAGAGTCATAGGAACTTGGTCCAGGGCACCCGCTTCATTTGTAACAGAACCAGGATTTAGATCCAGATCAAGGGAACATCAGCTCTGCCTGAGGCATAAAGACGGCCTGGGCCTGGTGACCTCGCATCCCAGGTGCTTCCTTTGCCTTTCCTCTTGGTGACCCCGTTTCAGGGTCAGAGGCAAAGCCCTCAGTGCCATGCACACCTCCGCTCCTCTCCTGGGGCCTGGCCCTCAGGGGGCTGTGAGGGAGGCCCGTCCCACCTGAAGCAGGAGAGCCCCCCCTTTCAGGAGGCGGCATGGCGTCAGCCGCGGAGGTTCAGATCTGCGCCCGAACTCCCACGGGCGGCGCCTACCACATCCCGGAGAAGAAGGCAACAGACGCCCTGTAGGTAAAGAAGTTGCAGAATTGAGATGGAAACCACACGTTTCTGACTCTGAAAGCAATGGCCACCCTCCTGCTGCAGCCCATCTGGGACGACTGGCTGGTGGGAGTCGCAGACCACGGGATCGCTGGTGGGTGAGTCCAGCTCTGCTGCCATCGCTTGTTCTGTGGCTGTGGACGAGCTACTCACTTTCCGTGACCCCCATTTCCCCGGCAGGGACGGAGCCCGTCCTCGGCCCAGCACCGGCTTTGCTTCCCCTGCCTCGCGTTTCCACCAGTGCCTCCAGGACCTCTTCCCGACTCCGCACAAGTCTGTCCAGACCTCCTCGGTGCCTGGGGGCTGTTCCCTTTGCTGTGGTCCCTCCAAGGAAGCGAGGCGGCTGCGGCGGCCTCCAGGCGCGAGCGCGTTTCCAGTACCCCCCACCCCCAGCCCTGGGCCCGTGCGGGCGCCCCTGGGGCAAGTCACGGAGCCTGGCCTCGGGCTCAGGAAGCCCTGTGGGGACATTTTTATTTTTTGGAGGGGCCGGGATGCTCAGCGAGGGAGCTGCCTCCGCCCTCTGGGCGTCGGGTGCCGTGTTCTCGTCTTCGGATGTTCTCGCTCTGGCTGATGCGTGTTATTTCCAAAGAAAGAAGTTCGGTTTATTGGTGGATATAAACTTTTACATTTAATTTTGCTGTGGACAAGATGCATGACGACCCAAGGGGGAAAATATCCTTTGGATGAAAATGCCCGTAAACGAGTGGTATTTATAGGGTTGGGTAGTAACTCATTCCTGATACCAGGTGAGCGCCGCTGGCGCCTCGGCCCCGGGTTCAGGCAGCAGCCTGTCCTTCTAGTGCGGGAGGGAGGACGGAGGCTGAGGTCTGTCTTCTGTTTTCTCTGAAGATTAAAAACTGGTCTCATCTCCGTGAGTCTTCCTGTAGCTGTGCCGTAGGCTTACTGCACCGAATATCAGTTCTTCATTGTACTGCAGAACCAGTAACAGTCCACCTTCGTGTTTAACTGAGATAAGAAAAGGTTTATGCCGTTTCCACATGCGAGTTACATGCAGACTGTGTCTTCCTGGAAGACAGAGGAGAATTCCCAGTTACCCCAGTCCCTACTCCAGCTGACAGGACCCCGTTATAGCCATCACATAATTCAGCTCATGGGCTGCTTCCTGAGGACAGGCAGACTGGGATGCACACCTTATGATTACAGAACAGCATCCTAGGGCTGGAAGACAGCGCATGGCAATCGCTGGATCTATCCCGACTAGTCTAATTATTCCAGCAGCTTAGGGCTTAGCCTACAGTAAGTACACAACCCCCATCACCAGCGCATAATAAATACCACGCAAATCTAGTGAACGTGTCTATAGGTCGTTTTACAAGTAGTAAGTTCCAGGAATCTCCAGAGCCTGACACAATGCCTCTGAACACAGAGCACTTCCCCAGGAACGAAGTAAAAGGAGCAAGACCGGAAAGCAAGTGGAAGAAGTGCACATTTCTCCCTCATTTTGACGACACTATCACACAATCATCAAGAGAGAAAGGAATAAAACACTGATTTGGATTGAAGTGTAATGTGTTATAGTCTCAGTATCTATGATGCTTTTACATTCTTCATTTTTTTTTAATTATAAGGCCAACGTTGAAAACATGACATTGGAATTAAAAACCACAAAAAAATGTAAAAAGAAGCAGATTAACTTTTTATCAGCTTAAAACTTCTAGGGTCAATTGTTGAAAACCATTTAAAAATGAATCTGTGCTTAGAAGGGACCCTGGTGAGCGAGCAAGTAAGTTCACGGGGACGGAAATAGCAGCACAAAGCTGGGGACCTGCTGCTCGTATAAGGCTGACCACCCCCGCATCTTCCCTGTCCCCTCTGGGAGGCAGAAGGTGGTGACCCCACGTTCAGCGAGACTCTGTCGGGCAGTGGACGACGGTTATGAAGTTTTTTGTAAGGACTGGCAAGACCGTGGCCAAACTAACAGGAGCCCAGGGCTTTCTTGAAGATAAAATGCACAGCAGTTACTGGTATTTTACTTGAGAAGTGAGAAACTCACAACTATTACCGCTAATCTGCAAACGTGCTGTCTATTTGTCAGCCCAGCACTTTCTTCGCACGGAGTTGGTGCCTGGAGAGACCAGAGAAGCTGCCCAGGTCGCTCCGCCAGGTCACTCACTTCTCACGTCAGGCCGCCCCCATGTCCTTTTCCTCTCTGCAGTGCCCCCCTCCGCCCGACTTGTTCCCTCCTGCTGTCAGTGGAGCTGTTAGCAGGACACTGCTTGTCTTGACTGCTGCCGTCGCGTCGTGGGGCAGACACAGGACCGGTTGGGAAGCCTTGGGGGTTTTGCTGCTGTCGTGATGCCACTGCTCCTAGATCTCCAAGCCCACGCATCACCCCTTCACCTAAATGGTTGCAGCCCCCTCCCTCCTCTCCCCCAGCTTAACTGGCAGGGCGGGGGATTATCAGGAGTGACGGGACAGTTGGGCCTGCCAACCTCACCTTGCCTCTGATTTTGGAAATCACATGCTGTTACAAGTGTTTGATGTGCTAAGTTTCTCCCTAAGAGCACGATGAATTTCCAGAAATATCGGGATTTACTCCACTTCTTGGCAGCAAGAAAGTCGAGGAGGTGAGCCAATGGACTATCGCCTTCCTGGTGGGAGGTGAGAGGCTTTGGTAATGTCTTAAAAGTTAGCATGCACCTGTTTTATGGCCAGCCATGCTATTCCTAGATTTTGACTGAAGTGAAATGAAAACTCGTGTCTAGAGAAGACTTGTAAGGAACAGTCATAGTGAATTCACACATGATGGCCAGAAACTTGAATACATGTGAATCCCATCAACAAGAGAATAAATAAACTACTGGAGATGTATTCATACAATGGAATACTGCTCAGTGGTTAAAGGGAGCAAACTACTGATACATCCAACTTCGAGGGTGATTCTCACCGACATATTTCTGAACAAAAGAAGACAGACCAAAAAAATCTCACATTGCATGATTCCATTTATGGGTAATTTACCAATATGGACAAATGTGATCTAAGGTGTTAGAAACCAAAGCAGTAGTTGCCTCTGGGGTGGGGTTGCCTGGGAAAAAGACACAGGACCTTTCTGGAGTGAGAAATCTTATTTGGGGTATGGTCGCTCGTGTGTATACAAGTGCCAGACTCATCTTTAGACTTTTCTTTAAGATGTGTGCACTTCACAAGATGTAATTTAACTTAGCAAAATAGAATTTAAACTTCTATTTCTTTGCTTTTAATAGCCTTCCCATCACACCCTTATTGCAAAGGAAATTTACTTGTATATTCTGGATAAAAAAGATCCTGTTACATTGGCAGAAACGAGGAATGCCCGGGACACATGGCTCTGGTTAGGAAAAGAGAGGCTCTTCCCGTTCAGGGATTTAGGGGAACAGACAATGGCCTGAAAACAGGTCTCTGCTCATATTCACAAGAGGTGACAGCATTTGCGCAGCCTGCTTCCTTTTCTTGTTTGCTTTGTCTGTTTAAGTCCAGTTTTATTCTTTTGCTCTTTATCTTTGTTTTACTTTTATCTTCTCAGTTTGGTTGGATTTCAATGCTGAAACTGTTCATTATACGTGAAATCGTTCACCTAACACCCTTATTTTCATCTAATTACAAGCCATTCTTTTTTTCAGCTTTATTGAGATAATTGACAGGTAAAATTGTAATATTTTTAAAGTACACAAAGTAACAATTTGATATACACAGACATTGCAAGAGGATTTTGAGTTAATTAACACATCATCGCCTCACCTCACATACTTATCTTTTTTTCTTCTTCTTCTTCTTCTTTTTTCTTCTTTTTTTTTGGCGAGAACCAAGCCAATTCTTTTTTTTTTTTTTTTTTTTTTTTTTTTTTTTTTTTTTTTTTTTTTTTTTTTTTTTTTTTTTCTGTACGCGGGCTTCTCACTGTTGTGGCCTCTCCCGTGGCGGAGCACAGGCTCCGGACGCACAGGCTCAGCGGCCATGGCTCACGGACCCAGCCGCTCCGCGGCATGTGGGATCTTCCCGGACCGGGACACGAACCTGCGTCCCCTGCGTCGGCAGGCGGACCCTCAACCACGGCGCCACCAGGGAAGCCCCAAGCCAATTCTTGACAACTATAATTCATGGTTAGGCTTTGATGATATTAATATGTTATCCAGGAATACCTGACTTATGCTGCTTTTCATATTTCTGATCGTGATGTATACAAAGGAAGAATGGCAAAAAGAAAATAAACAGATTAAAAATGGAGTTTGAACTTATAGTAACCAAGCACAGGGAACTGTAAGGTGTTTATATATCATCTTAGCTCAAACCCAAGTCTTATCATGGGCTGCCTATGGGTTCCCAAGACAAAAAGAGTGTCAGAACCTGAAAGATAGAGACAGAGATAGAGATGGACGTGGAGATAGGAAAAGAGAGAGAGAGAGAGAGAGAGAGAGATCTTCCAATTTCCTCCCCAGTGGGCTGTGTTCCTCGTTGGTTCAGCAGCACAGATGGAAGAGGAAAAGGGAGAGACCCAAAAAGTAGCTCAACCCTCAGCCGAGCTGGGACATCAGCATCCGTATCTGACCCATAATGTTGGGGAAGAATGAGGAGGGGCGGGGAGGGGGGAGCAGAGAGCTTCCTTCCCCGCAGAGAAGGCTGGGTTGGAAGGTGCCCTCTCTCCTTAGGACGTGACATCACTGCCTGTAAGGACCCCGGGAACACGTCCTGCAGCAGTTACCGTAAAGCTCTCCAGTGATACCGCCTGTGGTAAGACAAACCGCAGGAAGCGGGTGTGTTGGGAAATAGCACATTGTTTCAGGGTGTAATTACCATCACAACTCTCTAGAAAAATGATCAGAGATGGCAAAGAACTTGAGAGTAAATGGTTGTTCGGGAGCTCAGATACAGGGACTGTTAGGACTTTGTGTCAGAATTGTGCTATGCCCACTGCATTAGTAATTGACTCGTGCCTTTGCCTCTGATGAATCCTAGATTCTCATTCTTTTAATTATCACCCACACGGTAGTTTTAATGTGTTATTACTCTACTGAACTTTGAAGACTGCATTTGCACTTGATATATTATTGATATGCAGTAGATGCTGTACATCTTAGATGTGAAAGGGAAGTGGTATTAGGATAATATGACTTTAGGTTAATAGGAGAACATTTTTTCCTATGTTTCTTCAACTTTTCTTTTTATTTATTTATTTTTTTTTTTGCGGTACGCGGGCCTCTCACTCTTGTGGCCTCTCCCGTTGCGGAGCACAGGCTCTGGACGCGCAGGCTCAGCGGCTATGGCCTACAGGCCCGGCCGTTCCGCGGCATGTGGGATCCTCCCGGACCGGGGCACGAACCCGTGTCCCCTACATCGACAGGAGGACTCTCAACCACTGCGCCACCAGGGAAGTCCTCTTCAACTTTTCAAATCAGGCGTTAGCCCTAGAAGGAGGCTCTGGGGTATGAGGTATAGATTTTTATCATATAACCATCGTATAACCAACTTCTATTGTATTTTCTGTGTGCTATTTCATGGTTCATTACCCAGTTGCTTCAACATTGGTATAAATTTTTTTTTATTTTACTTTTTTTAAAATTAATTTTTATTGGAGTACTGTTGCTTAACAATGTTGTGTTAGCTGCTACTGCACAGCAAAATGGTATAAACTTTTATAGTCTCACCTCTTCATTTTTTTCTGAAGGGTCTCAATTGAAAGTCAAAATTTGCCATTATTTTTAGACGGAAATTTTTCTTCATGGGAAAATATCCCATTTGAGGAAAAATTTTACTCACTAAATGTTGATCCAGTGTAAATGTATATGTGATTTTAAATTCGTATGTTGAGTTATTCATATAACTAACATTCATTTCAGTGTTCATCCATTTAGTGATCATGGTGGGTTCAGGTGATACAGAGATAAATGGTCTCACCCCCAAGCATCTCAGTCTGCAGGTGGGTGTCTTAGCTCGTGACCTACAGACCACATGGTTGTTACATACATAACAAGAGATTTGCTCTTCGAAGGACTGTGATTCTTCTTATGGGAGGAGACTGTCTTGCAAAGATTTCAGCCTCACTCACGGTGGGTGCATGTTGTCAGATGTGTTCCCATCGTTGCATCCTAGGTTCTCGATGGTGAAGAAACACATCTATCTTCAGTCCTTCCACAGATACCTCCAACACTTTTGTTTTGATCAGATATACAGAACTGGAAGTAGAGCCTCAACTTTGCCCCTGGACACCTATCTGTGAGATAATCTACAATTTGCCCATCAGCCTGGGGAGTTACTGTCTATTCACGAGCTGCCTGGCAGCTGTCTCCTCCCGGCATAACTCCACTTGGGCGGAGACCAAGCTGGCTGGTTCACTCACCTCTCTATGAGGCTAGGCTTATATTTGGCATTCAGGAAATATTTGTTCAGTGAATGAATATATAATCAATTGCAGATTAAATATCAAACTTTTGGGGCTGTGCTAGCGTTCCATTGGGGAACTAAACGTCAGCTAAAATGAGTTTGCTCTTAAGTGATTTCAAGGCTTCTGACATTACTATTGGAGGCTTGTCTGCACTGCTAGCAGAGAAGACATTTCAGGCCTCTATTCCTTCTCATCTCCTCCAAAAAGTCCACAAAGGATCCCAGGAAAGAGTGTGAGCAGAATTAAACGATGTTACTGAATCTAGTCACGGGGGTGCTGAGGTGGGAACACAGGTGATGTTGCTGCTAAGGCCAGATTTATGGGGGTGGGGTGTCCCTCCAAGGTGGTCACCTTCAACACCACAGATGCCAGAGTCATCCAGATACAGGATAGCAACAGTTAGAAAACCTGGTCCCTTTACAACTGGCGGTTCCTACATAGAATTATTTTTGTTAGGATCCATAGTATAAAATACAGTGGTTTTTTTGGTCCCTGGTATTCATGGGTTTTGTATGTTTTCTTAAAGAGTGATGAAGTTCTGTAAACCATGCACTGTTAGGAATTATAGATTATTATTTCCTTAGTGTTCCTTTAAGGATGAAATAGAAAAAATGTAATGTAGATACTTTCAGTTCTTTTATTATGAAGATATTCGTTGTATTTCTTTCTAGCACTTACATGCACTTAAGTAGAAATAGACTCTATTTTCAATCATTTCAGGAGGAAATTTCAGGATTGCTCCTCCTCTCTAAGTACAAGTAAATAATTTGGAAATAATTCAACAGTATTCATGAAAGGACAGGTTTACAGGTCCTTCTTACTGGACTGCCCCATCTGGCTCCTGAGTTCTCTGTCACATTCAAACGTTCTGGGAGGGAGGATGGGATTGGCCCTTTCTGGGTCAGACGTCCACCAAGGTCCCATCACCTAAGGGCATAAGAGTGACAGGTGGCATGTCACAATGTATGTTCCGTGATGTCCTCAGCAGGGCATGTGACAGATTGTCGGGCCCCAGCAAAGGGCATGAGTAAGCACATGGATACACACGCACCATCTTCAGCACGGAAGGGGGAAGTGGCACGTGCGGTGCTGAGCATGGAGCTGAGGTTGGCGGTGAGCTGTGTGATGGTGGGACTGAGATGAGGCAGCGGAGATAGGTGGATGGGTGGACGGCCATGGCCGGCCGTTTCCAGCCAAGCCGGCGAGGGGAGCAGGCCTCCGGGCACCTGTCTGCTCCTTCCTGGTCGCTCTTCGCACGTGCTCTCCTGTTGAGCTCAGATTGCCTCAGCATATGCTCCAGAAGCACCGGGGGAAGTCTCCTGGAGCAGAGGTGGCTGTGAAGTGTAATGCCTGTGCCATCCTGAGGGTGCAGCTGGGGGTGGGAGAAAGCAGGGGGAGAGCGCGCAGGGACCGGACTGCCCAGAGCCCCTGACTGTGATTGAAGGAGGAACTGGAGCGCCTGGACCCCAGCCCAGCTTCCTGGGGACACCCTGTGGCTGCAAGCCCAGCAAACCCCTCGGCCTCAGCCTCCTTCTGTAGGAACAGAGGGCGACTGCAATGGGGGCCACCAAACCCCACGCCCTTTTAAGGCTTTGGACTTCTAAACTTTGATGTTTGACAGGTCTTTTGTTAATTAAACAACTCTATCAAATCAGTCTGAATAAGTGAGAATTTGTGCTGAGTTTCCCTGATAAAACACCTTTTTCAGACACTTGAAGACTAGCCTCTCTAACGATTTTTGTTTTTTAATGACCACTCAGAACAATGCCCTGTGGCTTTGACTTTTTAAGTAATATTTGCTGTTACAGTTATCGATTATAAATTGATACTTTATTTTAAAATTTGTAGAAAATAAAATGATACTAAAGAAGGAAAAGGTAATGTAGATACTTTCAGTCAACTGCTTTTTATTATTCTGGCACATGTTTTTATATCTCTTTCTACATATTCATATTTGTACATGACCTTTGCACTTCTATAGAATTTACTTTATACTACGCATTAGTATTTGAACATATTAAGATGAATGATTTTATGTACTTAGATATGTAAGCATAAAGTAATGTAAAAATGCAGCAAAATTATTGTTTTCAAGTAAAAGTATTGATTTCATTAGATAAATGGGTCAACAGTGTAGAACAAAGGTGCATCAAAGGCTTTGCCTGCCTCTCTAAGGAGCGCCCCATCACAGACGAAAGAGCGTTAGATGGAAAAGAATCCAGTCACCACCAGAGTGTCTGCACTTGGTATAAAACTGACTCTCCACTTGTGTATCTAACCTTTAGTAGCAGCTTGTGGGTTTGTATGTACATTTACTGGATCCTAACATTAGGCAGATAGGCTGCCTTAGGGTAGGTATCTATTGTTAATTTCTATCCAACAGATTACTGGTGCCAAATGCTTATTTTTTTTTTAATTGGAGTATAATTGCTTTACAATGTTGTGTTAGTGTCTGCTGTACAGTGAAGTGAGTCAGCTATGTGTATACCTATATCCCATCCCTCTCGGACCTCCCTCCCACACACCCCCCCATCCCACCCATCTAGGTCACCACAGAGTACCGAGCTGAGCTCCCTGTGCTATACGGCAGGTTCCCACTAGCTGTCTGTTTTACACATGGTAGTGTATACATGTCAATCCTAATCTCCCAATTTGTCCCACCCTCCCCTTCCCCCCTCCATGTCTACATGTTTGTTCTCTATGTCTATGTCTCTATTCCTGTCCTGCAAATAGGTTCGTCTGTACCATTTTGCTAGATTCCACATATATGCTTTAGCATATGAAGTTTGTTTTTCTCTTTCTGGCTTACTTCACTCTGTATGACAGACTCTAGGTCCATCCACATCTCTACGAATGACCCAATTTCATTCTTTTTTATGGCTGAGTTATATTCCATTGTATATATGTACCACATCTTCTTTATCCATTTTTCTGCCATTAGACATTTAGGTTGTTTCCATGTCCTGGCTATTGTAAACGCTTTATGACTGCACACTCTGATTATTTTTAAAGGCTTTAGTTTTGGAGCGGTTTCCAATACCATGCTGAATGTCTCAGCTGAGTCTGTGGTTCAGGTGGTGGAAAGAATGAGCACATCCTAATCAGACCACGGTGCTGCCTGAGGGGCGGGCGAGGGGGACCTGCTCGGCCCAGAGTCAGAAGGGACAGGTTCCAGCCCCACCCTGCTGACGAGAGCCTGTGACCCTAGAAAAGCCAGGTATAGGGCCTGATTTTAGCTCACTGTACGGGAATTAGGGGATGATAACACCAGCCCTAACTCCAAGGGTGACATCATTAGGTAAACATGTTTCAAGGCTCACATGTTCAGCCAATCATATGAATGTCCTTCACTTATTCATTCCTTTACTGAGTATCGCTTATACGCCAGCCCCTGTCCTAAGTGACGGAGACATAAACGGACTCAAAGTAACCATTGATTATTGCAGGAGACAATTGTTCAAAACCAGTCATGGATGGCAGGGAGCATCTCAGTGTCTGGTATACATCTTAATTAGTCCTCACAAGAACACTGTGATATATGTTCTAGTGTCCTTTTTCATAAATAAGGAAATTAAAGAGGTTTTAAAGAAATTAAGAAAGTGTTAAGATCTTGTCCTAATTTATGACTATAACTAAGAGTAAGATATACCCGACACCAAAATTTTCCTTGTAATTCGAACTAATTCTACCTAAGAGGCAAGAGGAGTTTTAACTTATGATAAAAACTATTCAGTTATTCCTGAGAGATTTTGGAAAACCAGGTTTCGTAAAATATGACAGAGAGCCATAACTGCACGTGTACGTTTGCAGGATCTTTTTTTTTTTTTGCGGTACGCGGGCCTCTCACTGTCGTGGCCTCTCCCGTTGCGGAGCACAGGCTCCGGACGCGCAGGCTCAGCGGCCATGGCTCACGGGCCCAGCCGCTCGCGGCACGTGGGATCTTCCCGGACCGGGGCACGAACCCGTGTCCCCTGCATCGGCAGGCGGACTCCCAATCACTGCGCCACCAGGGAAGCCCTGCAGGATCTTTTTAAATCAGTATATTCAAAAGTAAAAAGTTCAGAAATAATACCATGCTCAATATGGACTAAAGTGGAGGAGAATTATTTTAACATTATTTTAGTAAAGTAGATGTTTGGCTGAAAGCATTCTTCTCCTGGACAGAAATCTAACTGACCCGAGAGACCCTGTGGTCCTCCTGGTAGCTTCCCGCCAAAACCACATCTCCAGAGCAGCAGCGACCACCGTACCCGCCGTGCCCCGGGCGTTGAGCCTGGGCCGGCAGGTGCAGGGCCCGAGTGCTGCAGTCAGCGCATTCCCTCCGCGTTCCGCTCCACCAAGACTGTACTTTGTAATTAAAAGACCTCTGTGTAGCATTGAATTAAAACATGACCGAGATCCCAGAGATACTGGGCTCCAAATGTAGAAAGCACAGTATAACCAATAAGCATCACCCAAAGCACATCTTTCCCAAGATTCTGCATCTTTATTTGATTTGCAAAGGATTCCATCCATGCGCGCCAGGCTCCATCCCCGTGCGGGGCTGTGAGCCTCCGCCCCTTCGCCTCACTGTGCCCCGATTGCCAGGCTGCGAGGCTTTTAGGAGTAACGGCTCTTCTCTTTCAGCTCCCTGACTTTATTTCATGGTTATTCGTGTGTGAACTGTGTTTGGGGCTAAACGGATAACTGATGAAAACACACGTGGACAGCGCGAGGTAGGGAGCATCTCCTGTCCTGCGCGCATCGCTGTAACCTTTGCCCTTTGCCCTGGGTGAGCGGCGAGCGTGGGCAGTGTGACGCCGCGGAGCTGGCCCTCGAGTGCCACGTGCGGACGCTGCTCAGAAACCCGCTGTCCTATGAGAAAGCCTCTCCCTGAGCCGGGCGAGCCGCCCGTCTGGACAGCGAGCGAACTGCCCCCAGCGGTGCGTTCCGCCCTTGGAAGCGGTGGTCTTCCCGAGCTCACATTCGGCAGCTACAGGAGGCCGAGATTTTCCTGTAGCGGCTGCGGTTGCAGCTGATGCGAAGGGCCCGAGGTTGGGAGGGGGAAAGAGAAGCCAATACCTGGTAGAGAAGCGGAGGGTTTTACGCAAAACATCCTGGAATAATGTGTTTCAAGGAATTTATTTCGGAGGTTGTTTCCAGAAAAATGGATTATAAACTGAAAATGTTTGCCAGGTACTACAGTGTCTTCTGCCCTGCTTAATGGCATTCTTTGTCATTATTATTATTTGAATAATTTTTAATATTATATTATTGATATTTTATTTCCGGGGTGTACTTTCACCAATACATCACTTAAAAACCGTTAATTTGATTTTAAAAGTTTTGAGTTTAGAGAACACAGCCATTAAAAGTTTAAAGAACAAAGTTTAATCGATGTTTAATATATATAGTAAATAACACATTTAAGTTAGCCACTGGATTTCTGAAATGTGCCATTGTCACATTTCCAAGTAGTGCCTGAATCATTGTCTTGGGACAAAATAGAGAACTTCTTGGGTCGCATTACAGAGCAGCTTCGTCTAAGCCTCGTAGAGGCTTACTCTTCCCCTCAGGGTGTGAAATCGGATGGATAACTGTACCCTGGAAAAGGATGTATATGTAAACGTTTCGATAATCCGAGAACTCTTGAATCAGCCACCGTTTATTACTGCCCTCCCCCATCCTCCCCTCCCCTGTGCTGTCGCTGGAACATGTACCACCTGACAGCAGGGATTCTAAGGAAGGGAACATGATTAGGAGTCGGGGGTGGAAAGGAGAAAGGACAAAACCCACAGAGTCGCGATAATGGCCAGACTCCCGTCCTAGGAATTGCAGGCTCTTTGTGTGACTGACAAGCAGTCGGGGGCCAAACTTGGAGTTTATAAGTATCGTCATTAAAATGTGGTTCAAAAAGAACACTGTGTACAGATCGTTGATGCCCTTCATAAATATGTGTTTAAAATCTCAGAGGAGATATATTATATTCGAGTCCAGAAGCTAAGTAGCCTGACTGGGGGCTGCAGTCCTCCCCTCACTGTCCCTGAAAAATCACAGGAACAAAATGCAGTGAAAACCACAACCAGGTGGAATCATGAGACACCTACTAATCCACACATATTAACCTAGAGAAGAGCTGCCAACCGCAGTGCAGTCTGGACCAAATCATCAGAAGAGGTGCCCAAAATAGAAAGGAGCTGAACTTGGTTCCAGAGGGCGGGAAGGGCCTGTCTCTTCGGAACAGGGAGGATCCCAGGCTTGTGACGCCCGCGGAGTGTCTCGGACGATGGGCCCACTACTTGCCTTTCAGGCGAGCAGGAGCCGAGGGAGAAAGCCCATGACACTGAGCTCTCGTGGGAAGCAGAGCACACAGGGCAGCAAAAACGGGAGCTTATCCACATTGGTGTAGAAAAAAATAAATGAAGGTAGGAAGTATCAAAGAGCTGGCCACACACACTGCATGTAATCCAGTCCCCAAGCTCAGAAACCACTGGTTTGTGCATGTGGAGTCGATGGCTGAGGCTTGATGAGAAAATGCTCTGAAAGGCTCATCTGAACTCAAGTTGTCACACCAATATCTCCCATCCTGCCAAACTGCTGAGCCAGGAGGTGTGGCATCTCTGAGACAGGAAGCAGTAAGTAGGAAGGACCAAAATTAAAACCGAAGGAAAGTAGCACAAAGGACTAAAGGCAGATACGAATTTACATCAGAAGAAAAACCAACTGTGATTGCTTGGTGTAGTTCTTAAAATTGCTCATTAAAGAAAATGTCTGCCAAGATGAGGAGCATGGATAGTTTTGAGAAAAATTAAACAAATGAAAAGGGGAATAACAAAGAAATCAATTTAATTAGGGAGAAAGTGATAGATATGGAGACAAAGGGAGTCCAATACCTAATCAGTGTTCTGGAGGAGTTCGGCAGAGAGTGACAGAAACAACAACGCGTTTATTGATGTGCATCCTTTTGGCAACCAGGTAGAAGGAACCACAGCCCCATCTTTCTTCCACGACGGAGGAGACACGCCTGCACCCCACTCCCTCCACGATCAGTTCATCATTTGGAACGTGAAGCAATAGAGGACACTAGTCTCAAATCTGAAGACCTAAATAAAGCAAGCAAGAAGACTTCTTGAAAAAAATCACTTAAAATCAAGGAAACCAACAGCTAAGTGAAAATAAATGGTTAGATATTGAGAAGTCATAGAATGCACCTCTGTTGACAGGTGCAGCTCTCAGCGCCCCTGGTGATTACGGCCAGTGACTGAGGACACAGGCTGCAGACAGGGAAACAAAGACAGTGAACAGGGACCAGTGGGACATGGAGGGAAAATGTGATGAGCATATTGGCGTGCCGAGTCTGGCATTTGTCAAAGCAGAATTTCGGATATAAATTTAAAATCTCATAAATTAAATTTTAGAGAATAACTACATTATGTAAATTTGCAAGGCAGCATTTAAAGATGTTAATATACAAAGTCAGACACCAGTGGGGAAGAGAAACTTTGAGGAGATCACATGTGTCAGTTTCCTCTCAGGTACTTGAAAATTAAAAGTCAGTGTTTACAATGACAAATCAAAGGCTAGAGGTTTAAGCATGATATTGCAAGTTATGTGCCCTGACAGGGCTTGTCAGGTTGGCAGCCTCACAGCCAATGATGGGTGAACTCAGGGGCACTGGGCAGGTGCCCGAAATATGGAGACGGCAGGGTATGGACCTACAGGACCAAATGCGCTGATGCAAGTTCTCTGGGAATGAGGGTTTTCTTTCCTGTGCTTTTTCACAAAGAACAGAAAACCTTTCATAATCAAGGATTTGTCATTCCTTGTCACATCACGTCAAAGTTTGTGATTAACTAACTTTAGTCTCTTGAAAATCAGTAAGTGCCAAAACTAAAGAAAAAAATGTATTTATTAGCAGTCATAGTTGGCATTAAAAATCACAAATCTATTTATCTGTCATAAAATAGATTTTGTGACACTCAAAGTGATGAATTTCCTACTGCAATCTGTCTCTTCTCCCACCTGATGACCGCAGCCTCGGAAGGGCCTGCACCCCTCATCTCTCTGCCCTCACTGCCGTGCAGACCCATTTAGCCCCCATTCTTCTTCAGGGGTCACCTTCTACCACCCGCTCCTGAACCTCCCTGCCAAATTCTTCACGCTGAACTCTAGCAGGTTGGATATATTTTATTTCCAATATTGCCTTCTATCTCAAGATCAAGGTATCAATAAAAAAAATTATGGTCATAATTCTGCAAAAGCACAAATAACAGAGGACTCTCAGAACATATAACTCTGATGAGTCTAATACATACCCAGGGAACTTGTCAAGATGCAGATTCCTGGGCCCTGACTGTGCATGTATGGCCCAGGAAGTCCTAGATCTTAGACCCTAGGGATCTGCATTTCCAGCAACCACCCACAGGTCCCCCGGAGACGGCGGTCTAGGGACCATGTGCTGAGAATTATTTTTCTAAGGCTTCTAATTGGAATATTTTTTGTGTTGATTTTAAAAAGTTCCTTCCTTTGATTTCCTATTACAGCTATAAAAGCTGCATCTCTAAAAACACATATTTTAGTTTTACCTGTTTTTTAAACAAAACTGTAAATTGAATCATACGCTCCACACCCTTCTCCATCTGGCCTCTTTCACTCAGGTCTTTGTGGAAGGCATCCCCCTCCCCAAACCCTTCCTACGTCCAAAAGTTTTCAGCCCAGAGTCCTTCTCAGACACAGTGAACTGAAGATTCTCCAAGTTTAATGATAGTGATTTCTTGAATTACTTGAGGTTTTCATATTAAAGCTGCGTTCTGGTTACATATGTTCATAGGTGTTTCGAACTGAGGTTAGTATAATTGACAAGCTTGGTTGGCTGATCTATTCCTCACTATCTGAGGTGGTGTTTTTAATTTCATTATTTTCCAATAGGGGATGGCAACAATTCCAGCTATTTGAGCAACTCATTTATTTAGTACTGGTTTATTGAAATGTTCTTATGAAATTGACTTTAGAAGGAACTTTAGCAATGTTTCATAATAGCTAAACAAGTATTAATAATGTATCTATGAACCTAGGGTCATACCCTTACATATTGTAATTTATTAAAATGAATTGAATGAAATACCACCTTAATTACATCAATTTTACAGATACCTGGTGATATGTGTGTTTTCATGTTATTTATTAAATCCTCTTCCTTTTCTGTCTCGGTTAGAAGCTCTCCCCTTGAATTTAGGTTGAGCATTAATAAGCTCAGCATGTATAGTGGAGGAACGTTAAGCTCCTTGACACCAGAACGCTAGAGGCTATTTTGGCAAACACAGCACATCATCACCCAGCATTTTCCAGGTGCTCAGAAGGATATGTTCCTTTGGGACCAGCAGGGAATTGAAAAATCACTGTTTTCTTGCAAATGGCTTCATGAATTTTCTTTAATGTTTAATATAAGGCACTTTTTTTTTTTTTTTTAGTTTTATGGGGGAAAAGGGTGTTTTGATGCTAACATTTTAATGAATGATAGTTTTACAAATTAGAATCTCAGTGCCCGAAATTGTTCCCCCAAATGTGTTCAGACCACTTCTAAAAGTTGGAGAGGCAGTAGTGAAAAATTCCCTAGTTTATGGTCTCAAAGAAAGGGTCACACAGTTTATTTACAAACAATCCCGTTAAAATGAGAAAGCTTCGTATGTGACGTTATTTGCTTATGTAAGTTACATGCGCTCCTAGCACACAGCTGTTCCAGTGATGGGAGCAGGGTCTTTGTGACGCGGGGATGATGGGTATCCAATCCATCCCCCTTTTAGCCTGTGAACGTTTCTTTGTGGAAACATAAGACAGCATTCAATTAAATGAAAACGCACATCAGCCTTTACGCATCTGCTTCACCAAATGTAGGTGAATATGGTTCCCAAGTTTTAAAAATTTACCCCCAATAAACTTACATTAATTATTTAACAAGATAACTAATTAGTTCTCTTAGGTAAAATCACTTGAACATTATATAAGTTACTGGAAAGTCATGGTATATCATAAATAAACCAAAAATATCCTTAGCCTGCAAAACAATAAGCTTCAACACTGGATGCAGGGTATTCAGTGCTACAACAGGGCCTGAAAGGGGCGATCAGGGCCTTCAGATTCTAGAGCTGAGTCTCTGACCTTGGCTGCCTGCATCTCCAAGGCCACTTCCCTTCTTGGACAGTCTTGGTCAGGGAATCGTTGCCATCTGGCTACCTCATCTCTAAGTCCGAGGTCCAGGAATCTGTGAACATGATTATAAATTAATGTGAGCATGGAGCCAATCATTTGCAGTTTTTTTCTTATTTGCACATATTTTTCTAACTTTGCATGAAAAATATTTTCATCACAGAAATTCCTTGTCAGAGATAAGGTGGTCTGCCCCTCCGCAGGCCGTGCAGCCATCCTTGGTGGCCGAGTCTCCCGTTCACACGAGGGGCTCCCACCACCTCGCTGATGCATCTTTGGGAGTGTCTGCCCAAGGGGCGCGCTGCTCTGTGATCTACCGAGCCAGTGGTCAGCGCTTCCTACTCCTGTGGGGTCAGGAAGCAAAGCTAGGGCTCGGGGCCAGCGCTGGGGGTGCTTCCACAATCCCTGGAGGCTGGAGGGGCTGGGCCGCTGCTGCCGGCCGGTGGTGGTTTCCAGGGCAACCTCCTGCCAGGGCAGCTTCCTCTTTCACCTCCTTCAAGAAGAGGGGAGGGCCCTCTGGGAGCTGCCGCTGGAGTGTTGGCCCCGGGGCACTCTGCCTCTGCAGGACCCAAGAAGAAAGGAGACGGTGTGACTGCTGCGGCTCCACAGTGTCCTCTCCACCGACGCACATGCATCACATGGGGGGGGGGGGAGGGGCGGGAGATGCAGCACCTGCGATTTTATGCCCTCCTTAACGGGTACCAGCTTTATAAAAGGGTTAAATTCCTTTCTACCTGATGACAAGTACTCTTCCAACCGGTAGTGCCTAAAACGGTGCTCTTCAGGTAGTACACCTGACTAGAAACTCAGCCGAAATTATTCGACTAATTCTGTGTGTAAACAGAGGAATAGGGTTGCTGGTGCTGCTTACTATTTCCATTCGCAAAATCTGATCTGGACTATGCTTATTTTTCTTAGCCATCTGTATGTTCTCTAGAGAACTGTTTCTCTCCCATAACAATTTTTGACACGTAGAGCAGAAAAAGCCACATCATTAAGAAATTCGAGTTTCCCAGCCTGTATGTCCTGACCCAGTTCAGAGTCCACTTATCCACCTGTTTAGTGTCAGGTGTGTGGCTTTGAGGAAGCTCATTTGAGGAAGAGTGTAGCTTTAAAATGTGTTTGAAATAAAGAATCTGGCACTTGTGTTACATACGATGAAAGGTGTTCTGGCTTTAGTATTTTCTACAAGTAAACTTTTGATTTTTAAATAGATGTCGCACTTTATGAGCACACACGCTGCTCCACGTAAGACCTGCTGGATACATGGTCCCTGTCCCCAGGATAGAGGGAAACATCTTAATTAATCCTGAACTTTCCATGTTTTAAAAAACAACTGCTCTATTCATTCCATGAAAGATAGGAGATGGGCAAAACACTTGTGTTCTGGTCCAGGTTGAAAAATAGCTCAAATAGCTAGCGTCTGTGTGGGTGTTGGCAGATGTCTTGCTCTGACTATTTCAGGAGATCCACACAGTTCCCTTCAGAAGGGAGCATTAGCCTTGCGGGCACGTCCAGTAGAAACTCGACTGGTTAAGTCTGGTGCAAGACCGGTGCGGAGTGGTCCTCAGGGTCCCAGCACTGCTCAGAGGACACGTGCTCTGTTCTTTCCCTGCACACTTTGCCTCACCTGGTTAGGTCACCTTTGGTGTCTCTTGCCTTGGGATCTCCTGAGAGCCTCACCTGTTAAAGGGGCCCCGGAAACTTCCAAGACCATGATCAGTGCTCACTCTGGAACACTTTTCTGGACATTCAGCGTGCTGCCCGTGCTTCTGTTCATTCATTTTCACTGTCATACAATCACTTCATGCTGTGACCATTTCACAATTCCTTTTCTATTCTTATGGCAATGGAATTTCAGTTTTTTCACAGGTTATTGGATCCCTAACTCACACCATAAAAAGTCTAAGTTTTAGATTGAGGATTTTATTCAAGATATTAGAAGGAAATGCAGTAATAAGACAGTAATGAGAGACACTGATGAAATAAGATCATGAATTGCCAGGCTCTTGTGAGCATGTCTCTGCTGTGAATGCCTTAACCTCATGACAGCCCTGCGCAGGGGTCATACACAGGGGTCCTGCTGTCATCTTATTTCACCAAAATTGAGGCTACAACCCTGAGGGGTTACATGACTTGTCCAAGCTTGCTCTGCTCGCAGTGGATAGGCCTGAATCTAAATCGGGTGTTTGGGGCTTCCCTGGTGGCGCAGCGGTTAAGAATCTGCCTGCCAGTGCAGGGGACATGGGTTCGAGCCCTGGTCTGGGAAGGTCCCACATGCCGCGGCTCAACTAAGCCCATGCGCCACAACTACTGAGCCTGCACTCTAGAGCCCGTGCTCCAAAACAAGAGAAGCCACTGCAATGAAGAGTAGCCCCCGCTCGGCGCAACTAGAGAAAGCCTGCCTGCGGCAACAAAGACCCAACGCAGCCAAAAATAAATAAAAATAAAAATAAATAAACAAACAAATAAATAAATAAATACAAATAAATCGGGTGTTTGGGGTTAGACTCACCCGACAGCTCAGTCTCCTGCTTCACGGCCTGGAAGGCTCTTCAGCAGAGGCAAGATCTGCTTCCGGGACAGCCAGCTCGCCTTTTTTTTCCCCTGGGACAGCCTGGCCCTTGAACACAGTTTCCCCTGCAGTCTCTATTTCTGTTCAGGTGGGAGACGGTGGTCCTGCCCTACCTGCCTCTCAGCCTGGGACGTAGCAGTGCTGCCACGTGTCCTCCTCTCCCTGGGGCAGGGGCGGGATCTGCTCGCCCCAGCTCACATCAGGCCACCTCTCGAGGCGCTGTCCTCTGTGGCCACCAGACACTTGGCCACAGTCCTGTCCACCAAGCAGGGGTGGAGGGGTCTCCACGAAGAAGCACTGAGTGGTGCGTGAGTGAAAATAATTGGCTTTAAAATGTTTGGGAGTAAAGTTTCATTTATACAAAGAATCCAGTCTAGAGATTTGTAAAGTCTGCCTGTATAGAGACTGGATTATTCTACACGATTTCCAAATAATGTGGATCATATTCTTTCAGCTTAACAATGGCCAGAATAAATACCCCTCTGACAGTCTTTGCTTGATCATGTATATGTTCACAAACCAAACATTTTACAGGAAAGTGAACGTAAATGTGAACCTGGCCCGGGACCCGCTCAGAGGACCCGACCTGCAGAGGACGGGACAGGACGAGTGTCTTCAGGTCACTCATGCGGGCCTCGTAAGGGGCCTTCTAATTACCTGAGTGCTGGCGGGAAAGTGCGTCAGAGCATCTACTGAGTCCGACCCAGCCCGTGTGATCAACCCTGGGGGCGGGTGTGATGGAGGGTGCAGAGTTCCGGGGCCTCCTCGACGCGGACAGGCCAGTTCGGAGGGAGGTGGGTGTGAGTGCAGGGGCCAGGGGTGGTGGGAGCAGCGGATACCCCCGACCCGGGAAGCGGGGCCCAGGGGCACCACGAGGGACCCTCCCGGCTGAGCCCGCCGCCGCGCCGTCACGTTGCACAGCAGTGGGAGGAAGGGCCCGTCCCTTTCCTGGGGGCCTCGCCGTGGAGACGCCGTGCGCACGCACGTCCCTGCATGGCAGGTGCAGACCCGCCGGGAGGCCCCGCGTGCAACCTCCGCCCCAGTGGCTCCGGGATCGTCATCGGGGAAATAAAGGGCGACTCCTGTGTCCTGAGTCCCCACCTCAGCCTCGGTTACCGCGCGTCCTAGGTCCTGACTTACTGTGCGGTGAACCGGCCAGGAAACTACAGTAATAGGTAATTTATAAAACTGACAAAAATCCTCCGCTAATGCCAGGAATAACTGAAGATTTTCAGAAAGGAAACAGGAATATTTCCTGGTGTAAATAATAGATAAAGAATGAAAAAGAATAAATGAACATAATCCAGCAGTATTCCCCTTAGGGGACAATAAAACCCGAAAAGTCCAATTTGTGCAGCAGGCCCATTAGGCAGGAATTTAGAAAGCCAGACACTGTCCTCGGGCTCTGAGGGGAGTGACCTAATGCAGGGCTTGATGCCTCAAATAAAACCTGCGGAAGGAAGGAACAGCAACGTTTCATTATTTTTCATCAGCTCAGGATGAACAGGCTTTATCTGAGATGATTTCCTTCAGCAAGTGCAGGGCGTGTGCCACGTGGCTGCCCGGTGCATCCCGGGGTCGGGGGCCCAGGTACACATGCACCTTTGGTAGTGCTGTGTGTCGGCTCAAATCCTGAGGCTTTAACTAAGCTGCTGTTCTCATTTTGTACCTAACTATTTTCTTTTGAGGTGACTATCTTACTGAGAGAAGTTGCTGTTTTTAAGATAGGTTAGATATTTTTAAAAATACAAGTTTAAACCATTTGCTGTGGTGAACCCTCATACATTTCTATTTTCTACAAGAAAAAAATCAGGAGTTAAAATTTTTATGTTAGTAACTCGGCCATTCTAACAATCACAGCATTAATTCCGGGGACTGTAGCTCTTTGGCTCCATTCATACATAAGTGCGTCTCTCTACATGGATGATTTCAACATGCTGGTCTCTGTACCGAAGGCAGAGCTTATATAAGACTTTGTATTATTTTTCCTACGACTATGAGTTTTTCCTAGTATTTTCGACCAAAGTCCATTGTGAGGCAGTTGGGAGAGGCCTGTTGTTGAGTGAAGTCTGTGAGCTCAGGGCTGGGTGAACATGCAAAGTCTGGTGGACACTGAGCCCAGGCCAGCTTTACAGCTCATCCCAGTGAGTGTGTGGTGCCCTCGCTCTGCCTGGACGGCCCTGGGGGTGCCCACGCTCTACCCGGCTGGTGCATCCACAGCCCTGGCCGATGCGCTGGTGTTTCGGGCTCACACTGCATCTGGGCTGGCTGAATGTTTGAGGCAAACTGACCAGAATAGACATGATCATCATATATTTTTTTCTGTCTTACTCAAATCATTATCAATGTGCCCAGTTTTATAGTGATTTTTTATGAATATCTTTCTAAATGTTAAAAACAAGGGAAGTAATTAAGGCTTGAGCTCACTTGCATATGGCCATATGGCTGGATTGTAAAAATATGCCTCTTTACCTTACTGTTTGCTTTCTCAAACCCAGTAGTGTACTTTGACTGATTAATTTTTCTTCTCATGGTTTCCTTCCAAGGATGTCCTTGGTAGGAAAGATACATAAAATTACAATAAATATCCTTGCATAATATATTTCAATTACTGAGATAACTCAGCAGTGGTGGTTTGGGGATATGTGTGTGCTTTAAGAATGACAATCTTCCTTCATTTTGTTCTGGTAGCTTGGGGAAATTCTTGGAAGACCCCTAATAATGGACAAATAAGACATGTTTGTGCGTAGTGTATCAGTTATCTTATAAAAATGAATATTTTCTGTATGTTTCAGAGGGTAGAATCAGATTATTACAGCCCTTTTACCAATTAAATTTATAACTAACTTTAAAGAAAATTTATGGAACAAACAACTACTGAACACACACATCCATCTTCCCTTTGTCTCTGACCCTAAACAGATACCAGAAAACAATCAATGCTAAAATAAGTTAATTCCAGGAAAATGCTGGGAGGCAAGAAACAGAGCCATCAGCATACCAAAAACTTGAGAAGTGTCCCAAATTGAGGAAGTGGACCGGGTCCTATCCTTAGAGAGAAAAGTTCTATGGCAACAACTCCAATTCTCAGCACCAAGTGCAGAGAATTGAGCCCAGAGACAAGAGCCCTTGATGGAGGGCTTGCCTGAGAGCAGACAGATGGAAGGAAGGGACGGAGACGGTCCTTCCAGTGCATAACTGGGGAGGGCACTCACAGTGCTCAGCCAGGCCCTTGCCCTTTCGCCAAATTGTGCTGAAGTTGGGGGGCACCGGCAGAGTTTTCCCAGAGGCTACAGTAGAAAACAAGTGATGAAGCCACTAACCAGGAAGGCCAGGGGCTCATACATCCACAAAAGTCTGGCTGCAAGCTTGCCCAACTCAGTGGGGGCCAAGCCAGGTTCATTCCCCACGATGATCGAGATACATGAGCCCTTGTGCTTGGAACCTGCACCTGCACGTGGCCACCAGAAACTGCAAACACAGAACGGGCCTTTGTGAAAACCGACACTTAGAAGAGATGCATCAGGACTTGTATTTCCTCTGAGATGGAGGAGTCTCATTCCTCCCAGGGCCTTCCCTTACAACCGAAACACCTAACACAGCACAACAAACAGGTAAGGTGGGAGAAGAAGGCAGGGCTTGGACCTCAGACCTGAGGAACAACACACAGGCAAGTGCCCCAGCTCCCTCAGAGTTCCCATACAGCCTGGGCAGGTGAGTCCCCTGGAGTCCTTGTGGCTCCTGCAATCAAAGCACCTCCCCAAATATTTAGAAAACTTTACAAAGATGTGGGAACTGCGGGTTGCAGATACAATGAATCTGAGAGTCCAGTTAAGGCTGAAAACACAAGTACCGTCTCAGCCTGTGGAATAGTGCATCTCCAAGTGTGCTCTCCAACTAGCTACCTGGGCATTGCCTGGAGATCATTAGAAGTGCAAATTCTCGGACCCCGAAACCTCTGAATCAGAGACTCCTGTGCATACAACCCAGGGCTTTGCAAGTGCTTCTGTGCTCACTGGAGTGGGAGCCTGCTGCTGTATGAGAAAGTTGGAATCCTGGAGCCCCTTCCCGCCCACGAGAGCCTGGACATCACCTCCCCACCTCAGCAGAAGCCTGCAGACACAGGACCCTGGAGGTCCAACTTCTAGAGCTGTGCTCCTCAAACTTGAATGTGCATCCAGATTCCTATTGAACAGATGGTGATGTAACAGGTCTGGGTTGGGGCTGGGGATGATGCATGTTTAATAAGCTCCTGGAGGCAGGACCACGCTGAGTGTCAAGGATCAGAGTGGTACTTCCAGATTTGGCTGCACGGATAACCTGGGGAGCCCTGCAAACTGCTGGGGTGGGAGCCCCACCCTGGAGGGTCCCCGAATTGGTGTGTGTGTGGTCTAAGCACTGCCTGCTTCTGCCCCGGCAGAGACCTCTGAGGCAGGGGACTCTACTACAGCTAAAGTGAGCATCCAGACCCTAAGTGGAGAACAAGGAAAGCCCCTACACTGAAAAGTGGAGCTCCAGTCTCCTCCCCAGCAGCTTCCAGGCAGAAGTTTATATGGTTAACTTGTGGGGAAACTTGCCCAAATGAAAAGAACTAGAGAAATTAATATTTGAGCCTCCACCTGATCAGGCAATATGTTCTCCCCACGCTGACACACAAGGTGGTGAGGTGAAAGAAAGCCAGGCAATTAATGTTCAGTTTGAAATTGTAAAGGCTAAAAAGAATCTTTTCCATAACGTCCCCTCAAATATCTGGAAATCAGCTTAACAGGAACTGTGAGAGATTTACAACTGTGGAAACCTATACAGAAAGCAAATGTCTCACCTGACAAAGAGACAGTCTTATGGAAAATTCACCATTTAAAGCTGACAATTCTCCCCAATTAATCTACTAAATCAACTCAATTAAAATATTAAATTACTTCCGTTGAAAATATCAAATCTCCAATAGGATTTTTGGTGGAACTCGAAAAGCCAATTCTGAAATTCATCTACAATATACACAAGCTCAGCCAGTTCAATTCCCAGATGAATAGCAATTGTGCTCATTGCAGAAGGAGCTGCTCACTGCTCACAAATAATGTGCTGTTAAATTTTAATACAAAAACGTACACTATTTCTGTCTTTCCTTGATTAATAATTTTTAGTAACTTTTGCTGATCCTTAGTTTTTAACCATAAACTTAATGTAAGAAAACTATCTTGTGAAGAATGAAGGACACAGCTCTCACAGCCAGTGGACCCTGAGACCGTGCAGAACATTCTCTCTGAAACCAGACCACCAGTTTTTTCAGCATATTATACATTTTATCCTTTGGAAAGATGTAAGACTTATACAATACTCTAGCAACATTAATCAAGAAAAAACAGAGATGATCTATTTTCATATTAAATTTTTAATAGTAAACTATGCATTTATAATAATGTAATATGAAAATGTAGACTTAATAGAAAATTTTCCAGAGAAATATATCTTACCAAAATTGATTCAAGAAGAAACAGAAGACTGAATATCCTTATATCCACTAACAAAATGGAATCAGTTAATGATAAAGATCTACCAAAAAAAAAAAAGAAAGTCCCAGTTAGTGACATGCTTTAATCAAACTCTCAGGGGATAAGATAACTACTAACTTTTACTTTACAGATTTTATTTTTTAGAGCAGTTTTCGGTTCACAACAAAGTTAAGAGGACGATACAGAGACTTCCCATATTTTCTTTATCCTGACGCGAGCATAGCACCCACCCCCATCATCGAATCCCCAGATGGTACGTTTGTTACAACTGATGAATCCACATGACACATAACCACCCAGAGTCCATGGTTAACCTTAGGGTTCACTGTTGGTGTTGTTCATTCTGTGGGTTTAGACAAATGTAGCGTGACGGGTCTCCATCTTTATAGTGTCACACAGAGTATTTTCACTGCCCCAAATCCTTTGTACTCCACAGATATCAATTTTTAAAGGTTATTTTAACTGTTAATGAATCATGAGGCATGACAAGTTGCAAGGACATAGCCAGGCCAACCCCAGAACCTGCCTTTGACCGTCACTCCACTCTGCTGCTGAGTCTGTCGGAGTCCTGCCGAGAAACAGAAGCCGATGTTTCCACAGAAGGAATTCAGTCCAGGGAAATGGACACAGAGGCATCTCAGGGTCCCCGAGTTCAGGGAGGATGCTTCAGAGTGGCCCAGACCTCGGGGAGGGTTGCTGGTCCCTCCTCTTCCCAGAGCAGGCGGGCTGTGCTGGGTATGTTGGAGGAGTTGGGCACTGGGACCACCCACTGCCCCAGGGGGACAGCCACTGACTACATCGGAGAGAGAGCGGTGGACACTAGCATCCCAATGTCCCTCCCTGGGAACCGGTCTCAGCTGCTCGAAGAAGTGCCCACGTGCTCTGCGGGTTCAGGGGTGGACTTGGGACTGAGAGGCAAGATTGTTGAGTGTGGACGGAGCACAGGGTGCCCCCACTGGTTTGGGGACTTTCCCTCGGAAACGAGTTCTCCTCCATCTCCTTTGGCTTCTGTCACTGCTGCCCAGGACTCCAATGTCCTTCTGCCTGGCTTTTACTCACACCGTTCCCTTGTTTCCCTTTGGAACTTTGAAAACCTATCCTTTTCATCTTGCATCCCCAAATTCTATGATTATTTGTTTTGGTCTGAGTTTTCTTATTCATTACCAAGGATATTGAATGCACCTCTACATTTGTGAATTTATAGGCTTTACTTCTGGCAAACCTTTTGATTTCATAAAAATATTTTTCTCCTTATGCTGTCTCTGTTCTTTCTTTCTGGCACTCCATTATTTTTCAAATGCTGCACTTCTTATTCTAGCATCTAATGTTCCTATTTTTTCCTCTCACATTTTCCATTTCTTTACCTATTTTTTTCTATTTCCAGAAGAGATCCTCAACTTTATTTTGTCATCCTTTGTGTTGATTTTTATTTCATTTCTCCCACCATATAATTAGTTTTAAGTAGGGTTATCAGATCTAGCAGATAAAAATACACAATGCCCAGTTATATTTGAATTTCAGATAAAAAACAGCCTTTAGTATTATTGTAACTATGGCCAAATATTGCATGGGGCCTAGTTATACTAAAATAGTACTTGTTAATCAGAAACTCAAATTTAACTAGAAATCTGGTATCCAGAGACCCTAGTTTCAAGATAGTTGTTCTCGTTTCTCAACCTTTCTCTTAATAGAGAGCCTTCAGAGATGCAGTGTTTCCTTCTGTCTCTACAGATGCGGATGCTTTCAGTCTTCTACTTTCTGAAGGCTTTTTTCCTTTTGCTGTCTTTACTTTTCCTGTTTCTACTAAGTTATTTTTTCTTGCTGGTTTGTGTTGTTTACTTTAGAGATGTTTCTCAAGTGCCTGGTGATTATACTGAGGAGTGAGGCATGAGAGGATGGCTAAACTCTTGGGGGCACACTCTCAGGGGCTCATGTAGGACCGCTTGATTCTGGAAAGTAGTCCCTAACTGTCAGTATCTTCTGGGCAAGCTTCTGACATCTGGATACTCTCTACTCTGCTGTTGGGGCCTGTGGTTACCACACCAGCTGCCAGCTTCCTGGAAGCAGAGACTGGGAGAGGCTGCTGGTTGTCCAACCATTCAGAATTTAGCACCTCGCCTAACCTCACATTTTGCGTCCTGTGTACACCTCAGTTCTCAGCTAGGACTGGTGCTTGCTGGTCCAAATCCACCTCCACAGGGGGCTTTCTGGCTCCTGTTGCGACAGAGGGAGGGGGAGGTCCACATTCCCCCTGGAAGACTCAGTCATCTCTGCCTCTCACTGACTTGATACTGTGATTTCAAAGGCACCTGGTGTTTCTAACTTTATGATTTTGGGGTTCTGTGGTTTGGATAGATAAATATCGCTGAACAGGTTTATTTTTCATATACCATTTGACTTAAAAACATTATAGGGCTTTCCTGGTGGCGCAGTGGTTGAGAGTCCGCCTGCCGATGCAGGGGACACGGGTTCCTGCCCCGGTCCGGGAAGATCCCACATGCCGTGGAGCGGCTGGGCCCGTGAGCCATGGCCACTGAGCCTGCGCGTCCAGAGCCTGTGCTTCGCAACGGGAGGGGCCACAACAGTGAGAGGCCCGTGTACCGCAAAAAAACCAAAAAAAACAAAAATAAAATTATAAAACAGAAAGAGTTAAAAGTACCAAAAGAAGTAACAATACAAACCTGGAAAAAGTGCCATAACTTAACTGAACTGTTAGAAAATCTAAAAAAATCTAAAATTTATTATTTGTTTTACACTAATTCCAAATGAGGCAAGGGGTAGTCAATTTGGCAATTTTGATATAAGATTAATTTGATCAAGCCCAGTTTTCAGACCGTCTTCATAACCCATTTATCTTCCCCTACATATACATGCAGTACGGCATTGGGTCATAAATCAATCATAATTTAAACTTGAGGAAAATTATATATGGTACAATGGGAAATGATCTGGCTGTGGCCAGTTATGGCTACTGTACCACCAACTCTCACCCCGGGAAACTCATTCTATCTGAATTAAACAGGGGATCATGTAGCATAATTATGTTACTCCCAAGGTTTCCATGATCTTCAAGTGATAGAAATGAACGTTTTGTCAGTATTAGAGTAGCTTATTGGTGGAACCATCTTATTTATGATGGGATTATTATTAGGTTTGGTTCTCATGGAAATATGCATTAGAACCTCCCCAGAACCAAGTGTGTGGGGCAGTCGACATGCAGAGCCAGAGCCCAGCTCAAGGACCAGCATGTGGTGTGTGCCCATTATTCTCATTTTACAAGGTTCTGTGAAGCCAGACAAGCAGTTTCATAACTTCCACCCATATATGCAAGATGTAGTGGAATAATTGTAAAGACCTTCGAGAGAGGGAACGTTGTTTCCTGAATGGGGTAATGGGGCTGGCATGGCGGTCGACCCCTTGCCAGCCCTCTGCCAGTGACGGAAATTCTTGTCTGTCTCCCAGAGACTGAAAGTGAATCCAAGCACCCAGAAGCCTTCTTAGTGTGTACAGTATGGAAAGGATATCGATTGGAAGTTGGCATAACTTGACTTTTTTCACACAAATCATTGGGTCACTTGTGCAATCCTGAAGAGGCACGGGCTTTTCAGGAAAGAGACCGAACAGTCAGGCACAGACTTCAGTCCCCCTGTGTGCTTAGTGCGTCAGAGTGAGGAGGGGTGTGCAGCAGCCCCTCGTCGGGGTTTAGGAGAGAAGTTTCCAAGTTCGGCAGAGCCTCCTGGAGCTGGAGGATGAAGGCAGCTTCGAGCCGCAGCCATGTGGCTGGGAATGGCGGGGGTGGGCGGGGAGGCGGGGGGAGGGGGCGGTAGGGCCGGGAAATGGCCTGTGAGCCTGTTGCTCCGGATCTGCCCCCGTGGCTGTAGTCTGTGTGGGGCTGTGCCCCGCGAATTCGCGTTTAGAATTCAAGAGGCAATTTCCACTTTCAAGTATTTGTTATGTGTTTAAAACACGGATTTTCTATAAAATAAATATAAGGTTTTGAGCCCAGTGTTATGAGGAACTACAGATGGAGACAAATCTCTATTCTTCGGATTTTTTTTTTTTTTTTTTTTGCGGTACGCGGGCCTCTCGCTGTTGTGGCCTCTCCCGTTGCGGAGCACAGGCTCCGGACGCGCAGGCTCAGCGGCCACGGCTCACGGGCCCAGCCGCTCCGCGGCATGTGGGATCTTCCCGGACCGAGGCACGAACCTGTCTGTGTCCCCTGCATCGGCAGGAGGACTCTCAACCACTGCGCCACCAGGGAAGCCCTGGAAGTTTTAAGGAATAAAATGTTCATGAGTTTGAGAATATGTCATAGACAAAAGCCTAGGTGTAAAAAGTCCTAGTAATAAAAGCAATAATAATAGTAATCCCATAATGATAATTGTATCCCCAAAAAGAATTGATCAGAACTCTTTCATGCCTGTGGCTACAAAACCTAACATTTGGACATTAACTGATGATAGATAACAGAGAAAATGGGAAGCTACTAACTGAAAATTTAACATGTTACTTGCCTAGATATGTTATTTTTCTCCATGATTACTTTAATTCTAATGAGGGCCTCTTAGAAGTATGATGATGTAACCAACATGAATAAAATACTGTTTGTGTTTATACCAACACCATAAATAAAATACTATTTGTGTTTTTATAAACTCAGAAGAGGCTGAGTTTAAATGAAAGTTTCCAAAAATGCAGGTAACTTTAAAACCTTTCACTTCGGGATTTGCTGATAAATTCACTACTGTGATAACTTTCATAGCTTCACCCGTGCATCTCAAATTTTCTTATCAGGTCCATGGAGAGTCAATCTTGTTCATGGCTCTGCGTTACATCCCTCAAAATCTGAAAACCAATGGAAGTTCCACTGCATCTCCTCCTCATGGGAGCTGCCACAGCTCGTCAGGTGATGCTTGCTCAGCCTCCCCAGCTTGCTTCACACCCTGCTGCTCCATCAGCAGTTTTTTACACGTCCTTCTGAGTAGAACATCTACACTGGGAAAGCAGAAATTGCACTGAAGACATTACATTTTTTTTCTCTGAACTCTATACTTCCACTGATGCGGGCTAAAAGTATAAACAATACAATTCTTAAATCGTCATTGTAAATACTTCTGTACTTGTTCAGTTGCAGATTCTGACACCAAATGGTGGGTCTTCATTGGACGACTAACTGTCACTGTGGCTGGTTGAGACCCTGTGGGTTCCAGTTCTTTCACTGAGACCATTCTTTATTTTGCCTAAATTTCTGTAAATGTCAAAGCTGGTTAACATGTCATTTCCTCATTCAGGTCACTCATCAATAAATAGAAGATGCGCCCGGATGAAGGACTGTTCGTTAAAATTTTGGAGGCATCTTCTAAACTTATTTAGTCAGTGAAAACATTGTGAGACTTTTTCACATGCAAGACATGAAGTGTGTGATGAAACTACACCTGATTTTTTGTCCTTTAGGGAGTGTTTAGTCTATGATTTCACCAATTAATTCAAAGCAACATTCTTTAAATACTGTAGCTCAGTTAGTGATGAGATCACTCTAATGCACTAAAACACGGCTCACATGCCTCATCTTTTTCAAGATGCTGTAAAGGTAACAGTCATTGCTAATGTGTATAAGTCCTGAGGCACAGATGCTGGCTGGCCGTACATAAAGGTGCCATCCTTTCTGTGGGGTGGCTGCCCACCCAAGGACACTTCCCAGCCCCTGTTTGCATCTAGGTGGGGTTGTGAGACTGGGACTCATCATGGAATTAACTGAGTGATGACTGTCAGCTCCTGGTCAAAATGTTCACGAAGAAGAAGTGAGTCCCTCCCACCTGCCTTTTTCCCTTTATGTGAGTCACCTGCAGACAGTCTAAAACAAGACTGAGTCTCGGGGTCCAGTGGGGTCACAAGTTTCTGAATCATCGTGTGAAGTCTGTGTGTCGAATCCCCATATTGAACTGTTATGTGACCTGTGCTTCTGAACCAATACAACCTGGGGGAGGCCTTAGCTTCCTCTGGCACTTAGCATGTTCCAGGGAGTGTTCTAGGCACATTCATAGGTGTTGAGTTGTTTAATTCTAAAACCAAACGAAACCAAGAGGTAGGTACCTTTCTCACCTCTGTTTCATGGTGGAGGAAACTGAAGCCCAAAGGGGCCAACACCGTGGCAGAGTACCCCAACAAGCGTGGGCTCGAGCTTGAGCCCAGAGAGCTTGGTCCAGGGTCCACCCTTGAGAGCTACACTGCACTTCTCTCAGGGAAACACTGTTAGGATCCCCGAGGAAACATCTCCGTCTTTATCTATCTCGCTACTTACAGATGCCATGTCTGCATCTTTTCCCTGCCCCATGAGACCAGGAGGCCCATTAATGTAAACATAAATGGAGACACATTTGTTCTGATTTTGCTGTGTGACAATAATGACAGTGAAAATTTATACAAAATTTGTTTCCCTTTGTAATGCATTTGATGTCTAAAAGCATCCTGTCAGGCAGATGCTAACATTAGTGTTCAACCAGGACTTTCTCGGGGTACAAAGCCCGTGATGTAGAGAGAGACGGGGACCCCAGATGAAAGGCTCCTCCCTCTGTTCTGCTCTCCGCAGCCCACAAGGCCTAACTGCTCCAGTGAACTCGGGAGGGTCCAAGCTCCGTCCTGCTAAATGCCTGTCAGCAATCCTTCTAGAACCACATTCTTGACCCAGAAACCGTCTTTTATTGGGAAACAGAATATTGCCGGTCTCCGTTCTCTCATTATCCACGGGAGTTCCAAGCCCATCATAATGGTTCAACAAACACTTCTGCAAGTTCTGCAAGTGCACCCTTGGCCAGCCCGAGGACAGACCCAAAGTGAGGGGCACGGTTCTGGACCAAGGTTCAGGCCAAGGGAGCAGCCGTCTCTCAAGTGTGACCTCTGTCCCAAGCCCCGACTATGCAGAGCACATGGTTTCAGGCTTTGCTTCTGCTCTAAGAACTCCCCGTGGTTCCCTCATTTATTCTCCAACGTTGATCAGGCGTCATCCTAGGTGTTAAAGGAAGCGATCAGTGTCTGTGTGGCTTAGTTCCTGGTGGGGTGGCGGAGTCCAGGCCAGAGGCGCAGGAGCAGCAGGCGGAGGGTGGGTGTCGGCCTCCTCTGTGGATGGAAGGTGTGGGGTAATTGGTCCCGTTCACACGTCAAGCTGTGCTTCACCTCACCGTTAGGCCTCCCTCTCTCACGCAGGACGTGAGTTATCAGGTTTTTAGGCTGCTTCTTCATTCTGGTCCTAAGCCCTCTCTGCACCTTGTACATCTGCACCCATCACAGCCATCCACCTCCACAAATCCTTCCAAAATTCACCGCAAATATTTGTGCGCTGGAAAAACTTTCCTATTTACTTACAGTCATTAGGGATTGTACTCACTTTGCTAGATTCTTTTTGATGTACAGGTAATGTTCCGATAGTTTACACTGGGGTTCTTGTTGCTTCATGAGCTGGTGCTATTATTTATTTGCTTTGTGTGGCACAGTAGCTAAGCTGGTCAGAAGGAACTAGCATAACTTTATACATTTAGCAGACATTCAGTCCGTATTTGGTGAATGAATGTTGACTGAACGTGTGCTGAATGCCTATAATTGTGCTAAGGCTCTGCAAATATAGACATAAGAGAACTAATCACACCTTCTCACTTCATATCAAGAAGAGAGGGGTGGGGACCTGGGGTCTGAGTTAATTCCTTGACTTTGCAGTTGCATACCCCATATAACTGTACCTCTCACACCCTTTCTTAGCCTTGTTCTAGGGCTCTGGCCTCTCCTCTTTCCACTTCTGAAGTATATTTTCTATAGGTACAGAGTGGATTTTTTCTAAAATGCTAATTTGAACAAGTAACTCTTTTTCCTGAAAACTGATTTCCTCTTCCTACAACGTAAAGTCTATTCTAGTCCCATTTAATTTATTCTTTATGTTTTAGCTTAAAAGTCCTTTTAATCAGGTGTTATTCTGGCCCAACTAAACCTTCTTATTAGTCCCCAAATATTCTGTGGATTTCTTGCCCTACACCCCTGCTCAGACCGGTTTTCTTGCTGAGATGACTCTTCTTACACTTTTATGCCCGTCTCCACTTCGGTGCTCTCATTATGCTCGTTCCTGACCTGATTCTTGGTTTCAGCTGAGGCTGCCGCTTCCCCAGCAGCACTGAGGACTGCCGCCCACACCGGTCATCACCACACAGGGGGCTCTCGGACTCCTGAGCGCTCACCTGAGTGGACACACAGCTCTTTCCTCAGTCCTCCCCCTCCACTCAGACGGGAACGGGGGACTCGTCCTTGACCTGGTCTCCTCTCAGAAGGTCTGCGCTGCAGCCATCGGCTCCCCTCGGACCCCCGAAGTGGCGCCAGCGATGCCCTCCCTCGCCCCCTCAATGTCAGCCCTGGGTGCCCAGCTCTCACAGCGTCTCCCAACTCCAACAGCACCTGCCTGGACTCCACACTTCGGGGTTTGTGCCTATAAAACACCCTCTGCTCAGCCCCCAGATGCTTTGCTCGGAACATGAATAAGGCCTCGGCAAACCATTGCTGAAAACTGCCTGACAGGCCCCCTTCACCTGAAACCAGCATCAGCTTTCGGCTCGGCCACGTGGACTTTCCCAAGGGCTGCCCTGTCCACTCCGTGCCCTGAACTTTATGTATGTTCCCTGGATGTCAGGCCACGGAAGTGGACGTCTTACTCCCGGACGTTTCCAGCTCCTGTGCCCGTGACTGCGCCATGCTGTCTGCACAGAACGCCTTGTGTCCTTCCTCTGTTTCCTGAACACCTGGCACCTCCTACTCAGATGTGGGGCTTAGCTCCAGAGGACTCACTTTGTAACCTGCTACCAAGCTATGCCAGACCCAGTCTCCCTGTATGCCCATCACATCTTATAAACCTCTTGGTACTTATTTTATTCTATTATAATTATCTGCTTATGTGTTTATCTTCCCAACTAGACTGAATCGCCTCATATCCCAGGGAGAGTGGCATTTAATGTTTCCCATTTGTACCATAGATAATTTAAAGTAAACGTTTGCTGACTGGGAGAGAGTCAAATGGAAATAATGTCTATCTCACAGAAGTTTTAGGAAGATAAAATGAGGTAACGTTTCTGAACATGATTCAAAAACTTAAAAATACATTACAAATGTTAGTGATAAAGTTGCTGTGACGTTGATGGTGATGGTGAGGATGACATGAAGTTACGTAATGATGCTTGGTGGGCAGGACCGGGTCTGGGGAGAGAGGTCTCAGCTGGAATTTGACATTATTCATCACAAGGTGAGTCAGCCAGGGGCCGTTACGGAGATGAAGCACAGAGAAAACAAATGGATCCTTTCTACAGAGTGGCATTGATGATGTAGCTAGCCAAAGAGGAGAAACCAGTACAGGGTTAGAGAAGAAGCCTCCAGAGGGGTCAGATGAAACCCAAGACAAGGATGTACCCCATCGAGAGAGAGAAGAAAGGGCAGGGGGAAAGTCCACAAAGAGCTGGGGTCAGAAATGGGCTATCTTCCATTTGAATTTTGCAGTGATGACCCCACTGTTTACCTGAGTGACAAACACATTCTTTCTTTGGACTAAATTTGCAATAACTGAAAATTAACAAAATATTTACCCTAGAAATGTATTGTACTCTTTGAGGGCAGGACCAGCATCTGGCCCATATCCCCTTTACCTGGCGAGTATTTGGCATGTGGTAGGTCTTTAATTTACAGGGTTTATTTTATTTTATTTTATTTTTTTGCGGTACTCGGGCT